>CBVK0102262127.1:0-10338 GCA_900067695.1 Picea abies | reverse complement strand
TATCCATTATGTGTATTATGTTCTTATGTTGTTTTTCCATGAATTTTTGCACATAGGATGTTAAAAGCAAGCATGACATATTGCACATAAAGAAAACTAAAGATGTTTTATTCACTTTGGATCCAAGCTTATAAGACTTCAACTTTACCTTTAATTGAAAATTGCTCAAGTAAAATGATCTATAACTGACCCTTTTGAAGGAGTGACGGAAATAACCAATTATTGGAAACTTATCGCTCCCGGGCTCAGATCACAGAGTTATCCTAGCAACGAGGCACACTCTACAATTGAGAAAAGATGTTAGGAAAGGATATTTGTACCTAGCAAAATACTATACCATCATTATATTGTATGGTTTCGAACAAGAACCATTTAGGCTCCCTAATTTCTTGACCCCGAGAATGTTGGCCCTGGAGTATGTCAGGAAAAGACTAATGGTTGATCACTTCTTATTTTCTCAACACAGAAAGGTCATCATATTCCCGCTACCATAGGACATTGGCCTCCTTTTGGTTCAGCAAAGAACATCTTTTATTGCAACGAGAGAGATGTTGAAACAACTTGATTTTGAAAAATATGAAGGATGGGTATATGACCCCCATGGTGTCATTTCTGCAAGGAAGCCAACATACAAACATTATCCAAAGGTGTTGATAGAAAATATTTCCAACTTGGAGTCCTAGGAAGAGGTCAAGCATATCCTAGGAGGTTAGACTCCCAATGCAACTGTCTCATCAATTGAATCCAGCATAGTTTGAACCACTCATCCTATAAGAAGATCATTCTCAGAAATGTAGTTAGGAATGGATGTGGATGGGAAGCAAAAAAAAAGTTATAAAGGTGATGAGGAGGTGAAAACAAAGGACAGTGTGACAAGGAGTTTAGATAAAGGGAAAGGAGTGCTACAAATAACCCAAGGGAAGAGTGAGTCTAAGGGGATAGCCTTGACTATTGAACATCTCCCCTCAACCATGTTATCAACAAGAGTCTTAAAGCAAACAAATGTCAGTGGGGAAGAAACAGAAAATCAACCCTCCTTATCCTCTCACTATCTGGATATCAAAAGGCACAATAGGGAGATGACAAATGAGATCTAACCCTAAGAAATAAGAGAGACCTCCTAGAAAAATATACTAACAACAGTGGATTATCACCAATGAACCTTCAATTTGTCCTTGTTGGAATGTAAAGTGCCAAAAACCCTCTCCCCAATACACTACAAGGCAACCCATATCAAGATCAAGGTGGGAAATATTCAACCCACTGACATCATTAACCCACACCATCAGACAAGTGATATGTTATACAAAAGGGCACTTCAATCCTCTGTTAGTGAAATAAAAATGATGGAAATCGTACACAAAATCAATAGGAAATTGAAGCAATAGGAAATTGAGGCAATAGAAAAATGTTGCTAAGGAAAATCAAATAAAGATAGTAGAGATTGAAAAGAAGATCATAGCTCTAGGACTATACTCTAAAGACCTCATTGCTATGGGAGAGTTGGTGAAGTAGAAAGATATTGAAATCAAGGTTTTGAGAAAGAGGCTTAACCTCCCTGAAGCTCAACATGTGAAAACCCCAGAGTTTCAAGCCAACCATGAAGAAAAAGAGCAGCTCTATCACTGGTTGGTTGAAAATAAGAAGTGATAGCAAGGTTGCATGGTGAAAATCAGAGGTTGCAAGAAGAAAATGAGACTCTCAAGAATCAACAGACTCAGTTGGTCCAAACAATAAAGTCCAAAACAAAGTAGGCCATCTTGGATGACCAAGCAGAAGGCCTAACTAAAGTGATGGTTGACCTTAGTGTGAAAGAGATGGAGCTAGGCACTATGACCAACCAACTCAAAAATAAAGATGCAAGGGTGACAAAGTTGGAAGAACAAGCAAAGAGCAGAGAAGGCTTGTTGGCTCAATAAATGCTGCTAAAGAAGAGGCCTTAAAGGAGTTGGAGAATATAAAGACAAAAGTTACAGGAAATTCAACCCTTAAAGAAACTAAGCATGTCATTTGGGATATAATATCCACATTGATATCTAACAATTCGTCACATTTCTCCCTAATAGGAGATGAGCTGGATCTACTCACCTCAGCTAAGAAAGACATAATCGTGACATCCAGTGAGCTAGAAAACAAACTATATTTGGCTAATGACATTATAGAGTTCTTGAACAACAAGACTAAGGATCAACTCAAGAACCTAAATGTTAATGAAAGAACCACCATCATAATTGATGCTAAAAAGGTTCTTACTAAGAGAAGGCTCGTGCAAAATGTTAAAAATAGGTTCCATGAAATGACATGAGAAGTAGTCTCTTTCAAAGGGATTTTCACTAAGCTCCTTAAACTCGGGTTGCCACCCCCTTGGGATGGGAATGGAGACATACTCCCACAAAATAAGTATCAAGAGCAGTTGGAGCAGAGTAGGAATAATGACGGCAGGTTTGACAAGATGCAGGGAGTTTTGTTAGGGAAGGATGTCCTAGAAATGATGGTTGCAGATTTTGAGATTTTTCATAGTCTAAAATGAATCTTTAAGAACCTACCCTAGCCATCCTATGAATGATACACCAATCTAGATGAGTTGGTAAGAAACATGAATATGACTAAATATCCTATGGGCAAGGCTTGGCATCACATGCATCAATATGCCAAGATCCCTTTGGGATGGCGGGGAGGATCAAGTGGCACATGACATGCCTAGTAATAAAGGAAAATAAAGTAAAAGACTATGTAAAACATTTTTAACATGGTGGGGCCCCTCCCAAAACAATAGGTGGTTTTAATGAATAAAGAAGTAGTAAGAGGTATCAAGAAGTTTTTTTGGATAGAGCACAATGCTATTAAAGAAGAATAAGGCGTTATTTTCATGGGTTTGAACTTTGGAGAATTAAAGAGTTTCTTATACTCAAAAATTTTAGATCACATAGCTCAGGCACAAGCAGTTGATGAAGGCAACAGGGCTCAAGAGATTCATACACCATGGTGTATTTAGTCTGTAAAACCCATATTCATATTCTTCCCTTGTATTTGTCTTCTAGTAAATCCATCTTCTCAAATTATGGTTGATTGTATCAGATCTCATTAATAAAATATCAAAGCAACAAATTAGCACCACATTCAATGTTACTATGTGATGTTTATCATGGCATTGAATTGTTTTCATCTTAAATGACCAGTTCTTGCCATCTTGTTGGATATATTTGAATGTATGCAGAGGGTACCTCCTTATGTTTAAATGTATGAAGTTCTAAAGGCTATAGGAAGGATATCCTTTCACAGATCTTGATGCTTTTTGTTATAATTGTTGAATTCTTAATTGCTCAGCACATTTTCTTTTTGTTAAAGACTACAAGATTTTTTCTTAGAAATGTCTTGCATGTTTAAATGTTTTTCTGAAAATTCATCCATCCATTCCTCTAAAATTCCAAATTTATAAAATGTGCATGGTAACATGCCTCTTGAGGTTGAGGGCTTAGTCATATGTTTTGAAATTCTTCGAGGGTCAGGAGAGAGAGAGAGAGAGAGAGAGAGAGAGAGAGAGATTCCCATGATGTTTTAAACACAAACATGACTGTAAGTTTCAATCTGAGCCTTATCCCCTGAGGTGCCTTGGAGTAGTTCCATAAACAACCTGGAACATCTCTAGGAACAACAATCTTAATGGTGCAAAAGTTATAAAATCCATAGGAATATTCTCCAACAATTCCTCGAGCATATAGGTGTTTTAATTAGTATGTTCCCCTCCTCCCATATTAAGACTCCAATTTATACCACGAGAAGGTAGTTTAGTTCATTGGTGATGGAGATCGGGGTTGTACAAGAGTACATATCTCATGATCCCGACTCAAAAGCATGCATTTTTCACATTTATTGTTTTTCAGGGCCATTTTGTAGATGCTTGCAGGTTGTATAAAGGAAACTCACAATTAGTACATAAGTTGTTTTAATAAAAGTCACATGCATCAAGCTAAGGTGATCTGAATTGGATCCTCACCTAACATACTTTGTAAAATTGTAACTATTATTTTGTTATTTACGTTTCTCCTTTAGGAAAAATTGGAAGAGGAAATGAACCATGTGATGGATGGCCTTCCATAGGAAATGCATTAAAAGAAATAGTGTTAAATCAAAGATGAATAGAAGGGAGATGAAAGGAGAACTTTGGGGAAATTTTGTAGGATGAGAGCTCGAATATTGCATCCTGCTTGAAGATCGATGGACAAAGATTTAAGAACCTTGTCCATGATGAGCGAAGGCATCTCTCAGCCATGGCTATCTGCATTTATTTTACTTAGTAGCAATGCATGAAATTTTTGGACATGCATAGCTCACCCATTGTAATGAATTTCCCTAGAACAATAAATTCTGTTGAATCTAGTTTCTATGGTTGGGTTTCCAAGATTGAATCTCCATTGTGATATGAATATTGTTGTGTTTTTGTAACTCCTAAGTACAATTTCAATTTTATATATCAAAATCATGCAACACTTAGAAACAAGAGCCACATAGTGGCAATATCCCAACACCCTATAGCATAGAATGCAAAAAGAGTGGAGATGGACAACAAAGGAAAAGAGATATATGTCACAAATTTGGAAAAGATTGTAGGAGAAGTATTTAGGCTATGAATAGTTGAACTATGTCAGATTTTGAGTTGGGTAGCCTGAAGCCTAAAATGCAAGGGAAATGTGTTAGTTATTGTTCTTTATGGGTTCAGTATAGCTATAGGTGATAGACACGTCATTATATTCCTTGTTATTTACAAGTGAATGGAAGAAGTGTAGATGTAAGGAATTTGGAATCCAAGTTGATTCCAAATAAGTGGCATAATAAAATAAAATATTCATTGGTCTTATTACATGCAATTGCCTAATCAAAATGTTCTCTAATACTATAGTGATTTCTATGACAAATATAATACAATTGAAGAACTATGTTAATGCTAAACAGACTTTGAAGAAGATTGTACCATCATGAACACAAGAAATGGAAAATGGAAAGGGAAGACTAGGGTGTTCTATTGTAAGGCTTTAGTACATTGAAAACTAGTACAAAGTGCATAGAAAATTTGGTTGTATAATACAGTTAGGATTTTATGGCTAACATAGTGTCAATGATGGTATTTTTCACAGTAGGAAAAGGCAGATGTCAAATCCACCTACATTTAAATTAAGAAAATCTCGTTTTAGAATTTAAAAATGCTTAAATTTTGATAAACCATTTCCCTAGTAAGAGAAACATTCCAAGAAATATTATAGTCAAGGAAGAGAATAGCCATGAATTGAAAATAATAGGAAACAAATATTTCCATCAATGCAATCTCTTCCTTGAATTAAGACCAAACAAAAGCATACATTTATATTTAGTTAATTTACATTATCTTCAAAATTATGCATTGTATTGTTGGAAAATTAGCAAGATATGATTGTATCATTTTACAATTTAATTGTAGGTACAATGTAGAAGACATAAGAAAATCTTAGAAACACATACAGATTTTTAAAAAGAAGTAAAAGTACAAAGTTTGCATGCTATATATTTTCAAGTGCATGTGTTTTATATTCTGAGAAGATAATTTTCCAAGCTGAAAATGAAGTTTCCCAAAAAAATTATTTAAGTTCAAAAATGTCTTGTGGTAACAACTTGACCATCGTATTTATGGTAACAATAGACATATCTAGGAGGGGTGGCAAGTGTGGGGGGGTCCTCATTGATCCTAGAGGAAAAAATGAATTTTCTTATTCATGGGGACTCAGAATTTCCTCTAACAATGAGGTTGAAGCATATGCATTGCTACAAGGATTGAGAATGGCATTGGATCATCATATTCACTCCCTCGCACTAGTAGGTGATTCAAACATCATCATCTGGTCAATGAACAAAAAATTCCCTTTCAATTGGTTATAATCTTGCGTTAATTTTGACTCAGGCTTCTTAAGAGGCTACTAGGTTTCAAAAAATACCCTTTTGTGGGTCCTAAGGGAGAACAACAATGTCATTGACTCTCTCACTAATGAAGCTTCTAGATTGAAAATGGGTGTTTTAAGGGCTAGTGATTCATTATCCTATCAATATATACCCTAAGTGTTTCCCATACACTCAATGGAAAGTACCTCCAATTTAATAAACCATGTGTCAATCATGTGCCATCCCTACTACCAAAGCATCAAAATAAACTTGACAAGACCCGAGCCCCCCTCACATATGCTCTAACTGGTGGAGAATTGGAAATTTGAATGAGTGATGGTCTTATATCCCAATCGAGGTGGGATTATGGTGAACCACTATGTGGAGAGATGGAAGGATTGTGGGACATCTCCCTTCTTCATTCATCACTTCCAATATTATGTAGCAATGCACTCTAGGTCATCCCTTTCTACCAGGTTAGTGAATTTGAAGTAAGTTCACCTTTTACTTTGTATGTTTTTATCCTTTAGTTTCAAGAATTTGCAAACCCGACATACTTGGCATTTTGATTTCTATGGTTATGTCACTTCAAGGAATGTACTCTAGCATTGGGTGGATTTTTTCTTCAAAAATGTTGCTCTATGTGAAAATCTCACAACTAGTTATCAGAATTTAGAACATTGCACTGGGCATTGTGGTCATTGGACGAGTATCCCCATGGTATTTGCTAGTTTGGTTAAGGATATATTGGGTTTGACACTATGGTTCAGTTGGTTTAGTTGGCTCCAATACTTCATTTGAAAGTGGCTCCTATGTCTATAATTGCCATATGGATTACAAAGAATTACAAGAGATTAAGATAGTTTTAGGATCACATGAGTAAATAATTCAAGGTAACAGGACTTCCATATTTATTATAATAGGTAAGGTGCATGATAATGAACAACAAATAGTTTCTCAAATTGCATCTATCATGGGTACTTTGGTTTAGTTAAAGAAACAAATTGTTATCCTTGAGACTAAATGTGACATGATAAGGAACTTGGTTGTCAACATGTGTAAAGATGCTCAATCTAGGGCATCCAATCAGAGGATGTGTATTAATTCATATCACGGAGAACCCAAGGAGAAGGACATAGTGCATCAACTCTTTAAGGATATGGAGATAGGGGAACAAAAATATATGCCAACCAAAATGGGCCCAGAAGAAGCCACAAGGCGCCATATTTTATGATAAGATCATGTTTTTTAAAGTTATCATATTAAGTACTTTTCATAGAATCTATAGCAGCAGTAAATACTAGGAAGTTTTGCCAATATACATATGTAAATTTTGCATTTTGATTTGGAATTGTTTTTATTATTTGAAACTCAAAGACATACAATATGATGTAACAGTGTTATGTAGCTCAACTACAGATTTTTATTAATATAATTTTCCCAGTTCTAGTTAAAAAAACAATAGACATATCTATGAAGATGCAATATATGTAGTCTTTTTTTATGGTAGGGCTTTTGAGTTGCAATGATGTTGCAACGGGGACAATTTGAATTCATAAGATAGGCAATAATTTTTTTCAAGCTAACTTGTTATCAATAAAATCATATGAAAAAGACTAGAACCTATTGTTACAAGAATTCATTACCAAAAGGTAATTGCCCTGGTATAGTTATTTCTATAACTATTCTCGTAAAAGGCACTAGAATATTTTGAATGAAAAAGGATAATGAAAACTATCTTGAACACCACGATGAAAAATATATAAATTCCAAGAACAATGGATTATAACATGTTGATGTTTATGGCCATATATTGAACCTTGTCTATTCAAGTGCCCAAATAATCAAAGTCAAGAACACCTCACTTTCTCTTACTAGTTGAGAGAGGCAAAAGTGAATTTAAAAGTACATATGCAGGGAATTTGGAATCCAAGCTAATTCCAAAACAGCGGCATAGTAAAAAAAATATGCATCAATCTTAGCACATATAATTATTCGATCAAAATATGGTCTAATCCTATGGTGCTTACCATAAAAATAATAATACAATTGAAAAATGTGTTATTTAAATAGAGTGAATCCCTTAAAACAATCAATAGGGTCATTCTAAAATAAAATATGCATAGACCTTATTGCAAGTAATTGCTTGATCAAAATGTGCTCTAATTTTATAGAGCTTATTATGAAAAAAATAATATAACTAAAAAACCAAATTATTGCTAAACAGACTTGTAAGAAAATACTATTATCTTAGTCACAAAAAACGACAAATGGAAAAGGAAATACTATGGTTTTTCGTAGTAAGGTTTGAATAGACTCTAAATTAGTGCAGATCCCATAGTAAATATGGTTGTATAAGCCTCTTAGGATTTTTTGGTTAAGATAGTGTGAAAGGTGCTCTTTTGCACAAGATGCAAAGACAAATATTAAATCGACTTATCCTTAAATTAAGGAAGTGTAATTTTAAAATTTCAAAATGCTCACATTTTAGTAAACCCTTTTTCTAATATTATAGTGAAGGAAGAAAATAGCGAGGAATTAAAAGTAGTAACAATATCTTTCTCTTGAATTTAGACCTAAAGACCTTATACATGAAGCATAAATTATATCTAAGCATAAATACATAAGAAATCTAAAATTGATGTAAACATAAATTGACATTCCCCCTTTCTTCCATGTAAGAAATCAAATATAAATTGTTCTTGGCTCCAAAATCAAGGAACTCAAAGAGATTGAATTCATTAGACTACTTTCCAATTAAGAACCCAACCATGCAGATTTTTCAATGCACATTTGAAACTTAATAACACAATCTATGTTCGAATACATAGATAAGAAGGATTAAACTTCAATTCCCATTATAATTCACAAGAGAGAAAGAAACAAAAGAACAAAGTCTCCATGCTATGTGTTTTTCAAGTGCATATTTTTCATATTCTCAAAAGGAAGTTTTCCCCACCGAAAACGAAGTTCCCAAAAAATTGCATGCATGTGCAAATTAATAGAGTTTGTGTCTTCAACATACAAATAATGATAGTAGACAAAATTTTCTATCTTTTCGACATCCCCTGTAGGATTTAAGTGCATGAAAATTGAAGGCATGAGGTTTGTATGTTTACTGCAAACATGTCTTGTATCCCTACGAAACAAAAATAAAGATGAGAAAGTCAAAGAGCATTCAATAAATCATGAAATCATTAAATGAGTATGTGAAACTTGATAAGTAGAATTGTATGCGTCTTTAAGTCAATGTGGTACTTCTATTGGACAGTGTGAAATATAAGTACTTTAAATCAAATAGTAAATGTGAGATTTGACATATGAATTCCAAAAACGGCTATATGAGTTCAATGATGCAATCAATATGAAATTTCAAGGAGACTATGAAACGTCTTGTCAAAATTATTGAGTCGTTGTTACTTTTAACACAAATATTGTGAGAAAAAGTAGACATTAGAGCTAATTTCTAATTGTCAATAGAAAATAGTAAAATAAGATCGAGGGTTTTAAATGTTAGATAATATGGGTTCTAGGTTCTATATGCACAATACTGGTCTCCAATAAGTGACAAGGTTTGACCAAGAACACAAGGTAGTGGGATTCTGATGCAAGGATTAAGGCCTTAGGTTACACTAATCATATTTCAAAGACAAAGAAACTTGGTGAATAATGAGACTATGTTCACATCAAGGTTGACACATCAATTACCAACAAATAAAGAGGTTCACATCGACATTGATACATCAATTACCAACAAAAACATCAACAAACATACTTGAGGTTAAATCCATTTTGAAGTTTTAGAAATCTGCAAGAGGGAAACTGTGTACATATGAGGAGGAAAAAACTATCAAATTAATATTGTTTTAGGATGAAAAATTATGTACCTACAATACCCCTTGTTATTGAATTATACATGTAGTTTCCAACATTGAGAACCTTCAAACATAATTTTGTCCATGTGATTCAATCTTTAACAAAGAAGGAAAGGAAGAAAATGGCGGGCTCAATGTAATGTCCTCATTTTTTTATTCCCTTGCTCTACAGTTGGAGATGTCCTTACGGGTTTATGTCAGCGTGACCAAAGAGGTAATTTGAGGTTAAAAATGAGATCGAATGGTTTGGAGGAGTTATATGATGCTTTCAAAGGTCGTCTTATCATATTTCATCAACGAGATCATTCATGTGTAGCCAGATTTCAATTTCGTTGCATTTTGATCATTCCCATAATTTGGGAGTATTATTAAGCATAATTTAATGGATTTCACTAAAGTTGTCATTTTAATAAATTATTTAAGAGGAGTACCTTGGTGTAATAGCTTTTTGGAACCGATATGAAGAACTTTAAAAGTTGGAGAGGATGAAAAGTGACTTCTAGAGCCCAAAAATGCTTTAAAGTCAAATAAATCACTTTTTGGAGTAAAAGGG
>CBVK0102262061.1:0-10527 GCA_900067695.1 Picea abies | reverse complement strand
GATGCTAGTTGTTGGGAATATGGATAGAGATGGGGGATGAGTTTTCCACAAGATAAGAGAGTGCCTAAGATGGACCCAAAGGGATAATGGTTTATGGGTATTAATCCAAACATATTTTCAGAATTTTATTACCATTTGGGAAACCTTCTAATTTTTGTTTGAGTGTATGAGATTCAAATCATTAAACTCATGTAAAAGGGTGGGTGTGAGAATCACATCCCATAGTTATTGGACAGCATGGGGCTAAAGCAATCAACATTGTGCAGAGTAAGTAGTTAATTTCCTTGGGAAAATAGAGGAAATCCATATGGGGGTTTAGGCATTTTTTACATAGGGAATTTGGGCATGACGAGTAAGGGAGAGAAGGGAAAAAGAGAACCATAGCTAGAACAATAAATTTGGTAGAATTCAAGATAATGTTGGAGCATATGTGGAGTGTTTTGGAGCTAGAAATTGAAGAATCAAGTTGTCAGGCTTGAAGAGTGAACTCGTAAGCGATTTTTACTATAACAACAAGTGTTGTTGTTGGTTATTGGAAATTTTTCCTAGAATGAGTTCCCTTGAGTTACCAATAGAGAGATTCCAAGTTACATGAGCCAAAAATACCTTGATAAACAAATGGGATGCCCAAGCACATGTTGGCATGCCTCTATCCATACAAACTCATTGTCTTTTTTAAGTAAAGTGAATAATGGACGAGCAATATGTGAAAAAATTTCAATGAATCTACGGTAATAACCAGCATATCCTAGAAAAAATCGTACCTGCTTTTGCAAAGTTGGATTTGGAATATTTAATATTACCTTTACCTTTTGTAGATCGACTTGAATACCTTTTTCTGAGATGTGATGTCCTAAAATGATGCCATCAGTTGCCATGATTAACAATTTTTCATTATTGAGGGTGACATTTGACTCTTTGCACCTTATTAGTGTTTTCTCCATATTAACTAATGCCTCATCAAATTCATCCCTGTATGTTGTGAAATCATCTATATATATTTCCATGCAATCATGAATTAGATCATAGAATATACCTATAACAACTCGTTGAAAGGTGGTGGGGGTGTTTCATAATCCAAATGGTAGAACATGGTAGGAGAATGTCTCCCAAGGACAAGTGAACATTGTTTTCTCTTGTTCTTCAGGTGCGATTTGGATTTGGTTATATCCTCTAAGACCGTCAAGGAAAGAAAAAAATTTCTTCCTTGCTAACGTGTACAAGACCGGGTTGATAAAAGGTAATGGGAAGTGATCTTTATGTGTTTCTTTATTAAGTTCTCTATAGTCGAAACAAATTGTTCATTTACTATTTTTATTTAGCACCATGACAAGAGGGGAGACCCACTGGTTATCAAGAATGGGATAGATGAAGTTAGTTGTAAGTAATTTATTTAGCTCTTCTTTGACTATGTCCTTCAGTTTCAGGTTCATCGGGTGTTGGGATTGGCGGATGGATCTGGATATTTCCTTAATATATATTTGATTTTTGCAAAGTTTAGGGTGGATTCCCTTCATGTCGAAGTAATCCTAGGTGAAGGCATCATTGTGATTTTTCATCACTTTAACCAGTCTCTCCTTTTGTAGTTTCGTTAGTCCTTGGTTGATTTTCAAGGTTTACTCTGGGATGATTTCTATGGTTTCTATAAGGGATCCCTAATATTTTTCCAGTGGGTATTCATGTTTGATGGGTGAGATGCTTGTTGAGGCTAACGAAACCTGAGATTTTTGTTTCATAACATGCTCGAGAATATGTTTGTTTCTTAAGGAAGAGGCTATAAAATCGTTGATTTTTTCATCCTCCATTTTATCTCTTATTGTTAAGTATTGGTATATGGAGAGGACATCAAAGGGTTCCCTTTCTTCATCACTCTCTTCTCTGTCAACACAAAGTGGTGTTTCTAAATCTATGTTGGGTTTAGTAGGGGTAGAGGGTTAATTGTTTGGTGGATGTCAAGTGGGAGATGGTCATGTTTCCTGACAAACAACCGATGTAGGCATCGAAATTGGCCAACCAAGGTCCTTCCAATATTAGAGGATACCCACCCAGATAGGTTTTGGGTTGTAGGACCATGAAGTCAACGGGATATTCCCACGAAACCCCAGAGATCACAACATCTTCTAAGATTCTCTATGTTTTAATGGTTGATATATCAAGAAGTTGAATTATAGTGTGGGTTTCTCTAAGATCTATAATACCTAAGGATTGCATGGTCTCGCATGTCATAACGTTGATGGTATTTCAAAGTTTGATTAATGTGTTACTAATAAGCCTGTTGTTGATCTGAACATTAATGATTGGACTGTCATGGTCAAAATATTTAGCTACAATAACTCCCCCCATCATTAAATATGTTTTCCCATGACATGAACAGTTTAGGGATCCTTTCATTTCCTACCAAGTTTCCTAAAACAAAGTTTTTGTACCACTTTTGAATAAATAGGTACATCTTTAATTTCTTGGAATAACAGTATTTTGGCACATACATTTTTTGGAAAATGTTTCTCTTGGTTTAGCCTTTCAGGATAGGGTGGTCCTTGAAGTTTAGGGTCGTCATTCTCATCTTTTGAAGGTTCCTGAGATTTTTTTTCTTCCAATTCTTCATTTCAAACATCCTCATTCAAATATTCAATGCTAATAAAAGATTGGTCCTTGGTTAGAGTCTTCTCGAATCAGAGGTGAATATCATTGCATTCCAAGGAAGAGATGGAATAAGTTGTGTAGATTGCAAGTCCAACAACTTGTGCTAGTTGGCCCAACCTTCTGTTATTTAGGTTATATATGGGTGTGCAGGTAGTTTTGGTCAAGGAGGGGAAGATGTAGATGCCTACATTTGGGGAGGAGGAAGGAATTGCATGGGTGGTTGTGTCATATCTTATTGAGGTCCTATTATAGTAGGGTCTCTCCATCCCTGTTTCCATAACTGGTTTGGAGGAGGAGCTACCCATTGTTGTGTTGGCATACCCCATGGTTGAGAATCATATTGCATTGAAGGGTTAGTCCAATATGAATTGAAATATTGAGATTGATCTTGGATCATACCTTGAGGTTTGGGCTACCAAGGTTGCTTCTAAGAGACATAGCATAATTTTTATAGTTCTTCGGATTTCTAGTAGATAGCTTTTAATCCTGGTAAGGATGGAAAGTTATGAGTAGCATGGTCCTTGCTACATATTTCGAAAACCTTGATCTGATCCAAAGAACATTCTCTCCTTGGGTGCTTCATTCTTCATCTCAGATAAATGATATCCAAGGCTTGTTTTGTTTCCTCCCTCTTCTTCTTCATCTACAGTGTATCTAGTTGGGAGCTCAAGGGACTAAGTATGTCGGTCTTGCAGTCTTCTAACATATTCCCGATTTATGCTCTCGTGACTCCACTTCTAGTATTTTTTCATGTTCTTGCCATTACATTTCTTGGTCCTTTTCCCATTTTTTATGTGCCTCTAGAATACTTACAGAAAAGTTCCAAGATAATGTCGTAGTCTAACTAAGAAACATCTCCTCTGCCCATCAGGTTAATGAGTTATATACAATCATCTTGGATTCCTCTTAGAAATAAGACATGTCATGTCTCAGGAGCCAAATCTCCTTTATTTTCCCTTAGTAGGTTATAGGTAAATTGTTCAACATAATGTTTAAGGCTCTCATCTTCATGTTGCATCATCTTGAATACTTCCTCTCTTATTTCTTTATCTTTGCAGTAATCTTGGTACTTGTCTAGGAATTTCTTCATTATTTTGTCCCATGAGCGAATGTTATCCTTTCCAAGGCCCATAAACCATCGTGGTGAAATGTTATTAAGTGTGGCAGAAAAAAGATTTAGTTTATGGGCATCTGTCATGTAGTCGTAGCTTCTACAAAGTACATTGAAATCGAAGAGGAAGGTATCATGATCTTCTTTAGATAAGACATGAAAGTTTGGCCAGGCTGAATGAGGGATGTTCTTCATCTTGGTCTCCTCATCTATTTCTTTGATCGGAAATATGAAAGTCATGGGTTCCTCCTTGACAACCTTGTGTGCCATTTCCTCCCAAGGGTTGTCCCTTGCTTCTAAAGGTGCCTTAGAAAATAAGAACTCTTTAGAGTGATATTGTTTGGTGATATGTTCTTATGAGAGAGGACCCTTGTATAGTCTATGATTCATGAGGAGATTCTTTCGACTTCTTCTTGGCAAGAAAAATTGTTGTAGGTGATAAGTAATTTGGCTAGTTGATCTCCTTTCCCTCTTGTGACTGACAAGCACTGTTAGTTTTTCAGGAGTTTTTGGAAGAGCTAATAAATCTACCTTGTTGATCTCTAGATTTGGTCATAGAAAAAACTAGAAAAAAACTATACAAATTGTCGAAAAGAAATCATAACATTTATTCCACTGTAATGAAGAAAATCCACACAACTAAATAGAAACTACCTTCTCTTGATAGTTCCCCGTCAATGACGCCAAAAATGACATACTTTTCAATTAATTTCTAATTAGTTAGTGAGAAACTGAAAAATGCACATTTAACTATCAATCTGAGGTTGTATATTACTTATGAACTATCGTGCACCTTATATGAAAGGGTAGTGTTGTTCTTCTAAGGGGTTGTAGTACTTTTAATGTTACAAATCAAGGGTTCAAGATACTTAATTAAGTCACCAAACTAGACTATCTCCTAAGTTGCGGAAAGTTAAATATTACACTTGCATGAAAGGGAAAGTCACACTTGTGAAATTGAAAATACACTTACAGGCCCAATAAATCACACTTTGAAGAAATTAAATCACACTTGCAGAAATTGAAATCACACTTGCAAAATTAAACTACACTTACAGAAATTAAATTTATACTATGATTTATTGGTAACTTTTTAAAATACAATCAAGATCTTGTTTTTTTATAACAATTAAGTGTTCACTCATTCAATAACAATCCAATCAATCCAAAACTGTTGAAAACTAGAGTCATCACAAATTGAAAAGCAAACTAAAAAAAGTGTAGTTGTAAGCAGAGTTTTAGCAATGAAGATGCAACACGAAAGAAATCAGACTAATGTAACACGAAAGAAATCACGAAGATGCAACACGAAAGATATAAAAGAGTTTTTATAATAAAAAAACGTGAACATTATAGGCATGTATCTCAAATTGGTTAATCATTGTAACTTCAATATCAACCTGATAAATAAGTAGTAGTCAAATCTGTTCTAAAAGACCACAAAGTGTGTCCATAAAATATCAACCTCATAAATAGGTAAAGACCTTTATCGGCCTCATAAATAAGTAAAGACCTGTTAGAAAAGGCCAAAGTGTGTCCAAAAAAGCTAGTACTTAAAAAATTGACAAAGTGTGTCCATAAAAATCTATAATAATTATAATAAGTAAATAAATGATAAAACAAAAAATATTTAATTTTTTTTAATTGAATGTCTTAAAACTTAATCAATATATGTTTGATATATAGAAACAAAATAGCATTCAAATCTATGTATTTATCACTTAAGTAAATATATATATATATATTTAAGAAAACAAAATAGTGGGCAAATACATGTATTTATCATTTACATGAAAACCAACCAATCAAAATATATCTTAATCAATATACGTTTGATATATATAGAAACAAAATAGCATTCAAATCTATGTATTTATCACTTAAGTAATATATATATATATTTAAGAAAACAAAATAGTGGTCAAATACATGTATTTATCATTTACATGAAAACCAACCATGTATTTATCAAATACATGTATTTATCCGACTCGTCCGTCATAGATGTTGGTCCACTTGATTCGTGCAAGCTCGTCTCTTGCCCCGTCACCTGGGTCATCTAAGCCCAAGCATTTGTGTGGCAAGTCATCCTCGTCTCGCACCCAAGTCATCTAACCATCCGCGATATTGTCATCCGCAAGTCATGGAGACAAGTCCCCTTGGGTTCGCACATGTGAATCATTCATCCAAGGGACCCCTACTCCTCCCATATAAAGTAGCTAGGATGGTCACCACTTAATCCCTTCACATGGTCGAGTGTGTCCAACCGTCCCTTTTATCTATGGTGACACTCCACACCCAGCTTGGTAGTGCTCTCTTTTCCATCCACAACAAAGGTCTTACATCCTCGCCCACTAAATTCATTGTTGTCCTGGAAACACCCAATGAACATGAGTTTCAAGATGTTGCTTCTAAAACCCTAAAACCTTGTCTTGGTATTACCAAAGTTCCTTATGCCTCTCCCAATTGTTCTCCTCGTTGGGTCTATCCTTCCGGTGGACAAAATATTCATGTTACCAATTTCTTCCAACAAAGGAATTTATGTGGACGAGTATCTCCTCAACCTCCAACTCAGGTCTATCTACAATCATCCTAGGAGATTTGGATGACACCACCCTACTGTGGCAATCTTCATCAATCTTGTAAGATTTTAAATAACTAATATGGAAGACAGGATGGTGAGTCTTCGTGTGAGGTGGCAGCTCCAACCTATAGGTGACATTATCGACCTTCTCAAGGAATTTGAGTGGATCGTCAAACCTCTGCACCTAGGCACCAACCATGTCGATAGGTGGCTTAAACTATTCTCTTCCCAACTTGACCAAGACCATGTTGCCCACTTTGAAATATGCATCTCTCTTGTCATGATATGTCCATTGCTTCATCCATTCTATCACATTCATCAAGTGAACACGAGCCATCTCGAATGTTTCCTACCATCCCTTCATGAACCCCAAGGCTGATGGGTTGCATCCATAATAGCCTTCAACACCATGTGAGGGGTTAAAGGTTGTTTCTCATTCGCCAAATCAAACGAACTGTATCCCATCGTTAATCTTTTTTGCAAGTTGTAGTTGAACTCAACATCCAAAAGATCTAGTCGATTTGTATGATCTACCCACACGAAGTGTCTGAAATAGTCTTCCAAGAGTCCATTGATGTGCTTAGTCTATCCATATGTCTATGGATGGTAACTCAAGCTTTGCAACAACTTTGTCCCAACAAGTTTGAACAGCTCCATCCAAAAGTTTCTAGTGAGTCACGTGTCCTTGTCTGACATAATACTCAAAGGAAGATCTCAATACTTCATTACATTTTTGAAGAACATCCTTGCTACTTCTTCCACGCAATAAGGAATTGGAAAAGGATCTAATGGAACGACTTGCATCTTGGTGTCTGCCTTTTCTTGTTGGCTCACAAGACAAATCTAGACATACTCCTCAACATCATGCCTCATATGCTCCTAGTGGTATCCTCATTTCGGCAATGCCAATGTTCTTTGTTGTCTTAGCTGGCCAGCCCAAGGTGATTCATGACATTCCCTTATGAGATCCTTGCAGAGATTACATGGCTTAGTCACATAGGTGCGCTCACCAAAATATTAAAATCTCTAATCCATCCAAAACTTTTGTGTCTTGCCTTCCTTCACATGCTTCATGATGTTCAATGTTGCGGGATCACTATGTAAACCTTCCTTGATTATGTCTTGCAACTTTGTCAAGATTTGAACTTGAAAACCCACTAGTGTCAACAACTCTTCCTCCTCTAAGGTAGTGAGTTGAGCCTTTCTACTCAAGGCATCCGTAGCTACGTTCAACTTTCTTGGTTGATACTCAATGGTCATCTCAAACTATGCCAAGATATCTTGCCACTGCACCTTCTTGGGTGACAACTTTGGCTGGGTGGCAAAGTAGTTTGTCGCCACATTATCCATATTCACAACAAATGGCTTTCCAAACAAGAAGTGCCTCCATTCTTGTAGGAAATACATGAATACAGTCATATCTATTTCATGGGTACCTCTGCTCACTATCTTGTATCTTTCTTCTCTCATATGATACTAGATGACCCTTTTGAGACAAAACTCCATGAATGGAGAAGTCTGAGGTGTCCATCTGCACCTCAAATGAGAACTCAAAGTTTTCTAGTTTCAACAATGGCGTTGATACAAGTGTATGTTTTAGTTCGCAGAACGTTGCATGGCACTTGTCCATCATGTTCCATGCCTTGTTCTTTTTCAACAAATCACTCAATGGGGATGAAATCTTAGAGTATCCCCCCACAAACCCATAGTAATAGTTAGCCAAACCGAGGAAACTTCTTACCTCATGGACTATATGTAGCTCCTCCTAATCCTCAATCGTCATTATCTTCGCAGGATCCATGCAGATGCATCCTTGTCCAATCCAATGGCCCAAGAATGGAATTTTGGCCTCCCAAAGACACACTTGAAATTCTTCAAGTATAGTTGGTTATGCCTTAGTGCCTCAAAGACTTCAACCAAGTGCTTCTTGTGGTCCTCCATGTTTTCATTGAACACCAAAATATAATCTAGTTAGACAACCACTGACTTGTCCAAGAACGGTTGGAACACATCAATCATCAATGTGAAAAAGGTGGCTAGGGAAAATTTGCACAACCCAAAAGGCATAACCAAAAACTCAAAATTGCAATGCCTTGTCACCATGGTTGTCTTCTCCGCAACCCCTTCCCCAATCCTCACTTAGTGATATCCTTGACTTAAGTCCATATGCAAAAAGACTTTGGCCTTGGCCAACTTGTCAAAGCAATCCATGGTGAAAGGTGGGGGATATCAATTCTTTGTGGTCTATTTTATTCAATGTGTGATAGTTCAAGCACATCCTTAGCTTCGTGGTGTCCTTCTTTTGGAAGAGGATCAAGGAACCATATGGAGACCTAGAAGGTCGAATGAACCCAACATCAATCAACTATGAAATCTATCATTTCAAATCTTCCAACTTATGCCCCAAAAATCACTTAGGAGCCTTAGCCAATGGTTGCAACCCTAGTTCCAACTTTATACAATGGTAAAAAATGTGTCTAGGTGGGAGAACCTTTGATAGCTCATTAGGCATTTGGTTTGCAAATTTTCCCAACACATCAGCAAGTGCCAATGGAATGGGCATCGCCACTTCATCCTTGTCCACTTCCCCAATGACCACTTCATAGATCTATGTTTTGGGTGCTTAGCTTCCCTCTTCATGCTCGATGTAGAGACCAACTACACCTTCTCAACTGGCCTTCTTGCAATTATGCACACAAACCAAGCCTTCTATTCACCAAGTATAACCAAATTTTCCACAAATGGCATGAGGATGAACCATGTCCTCCAAAGGAACTCTTATCCAAGGATGATATCAAATTCATCCATCCACAACACGATGAATTCTACATGACCCTTCCACTTGTCTCACTGAATATGAACTACAGAGGCAAGTCCAACCACTACCTTGGATTTATAGTTTACTACCTTCATTGTAGCTTCACACGACCCAACTCTAATCCCAAGATCATGTGCCATTTTTGTCCATAAGAAATTGTGCAAGGCACTAGAGTCAATCAACACATGAACCATCCTTCCATTGATGGTGAAGTCCATAAAACACAATTGGTGATCATTGAGGCCTTGGTCGCCAACCAATGTGCCAATCCTCCACAACCCTTCATACGTAGAATTATGACATTCACAATTTGTTAAGTGAAATGAACAACAACAAGAATGATCATGCTTACCTCTGTCTGAAGTGGGTTTCTGTAGGGTACCATGCAACACTTGGCCCCAAAATCCATACACAATGTGTCCTCAAGAATAGTTGTGTGCATATTCACTCCACTGAAGTGCACCCTAAGTTGCAGTGGGACACTTGTCTAGGACACTCTTGAATTGACCACAACTTGTTGCAAGAGTTTGGTATCATTCTTTACCCTTGTCCAATGTCCAACACTCTCTCAAACCAGTCTGCCTATCTGCAGGACTGAGAGCTGTGAGCTATAGTGTGTATGAGCAACTTTGTAGATCGTCTTTATGGAGGTTTTGAGGTGCACTCCAACACCTGTGCCAAGACATGCCTCTGTGAGCACCCAACTATCCCAAGCTTTGTCTTGGTCAATGAATGATAACATAATTGTCACAAACATGTCAAGTTGTCATCTGAAATGACTGCTTCCTCTTTAGGCATGGTGAAGAGTGCCCAACATGACTCTGAAACCAAATCCTTGAATATATTGATCAATGATGCCACTTGTCACGGGCCTAAGAGTATTGCTCGGAATTTTCCTTTTCATCATCTTCAGTCATGCAGAACTGTGTTTCTTTAGTTTTAGAAACTTGACCAAATTGTTCCTACTACAACCAAACTACGCCTCTTTGCTCAAAGTTTGTCCATAAATTCACCTTGAACTACAATAATTAGACAACCATACCAAGTCCTATGCAACTTAGACTTATCCAACATAACCATTCCTGGCAGTACTTAGAATAGTTAACACATAGGCGACAACATAAGTATAGAGAACAACATTCATCACATAGAGAATAGAACACAACTCATGAGTTTGAGCGACATCAAGATAATGCCTAACAACCCTTTATTCACTATATAAAAGAATGTTACAATGTTAAAGAGGGGAGTTCAACCACTTCCTACAATTCATTTCAATAGTACAAAGAGTCAAGGTGAGTTGCCTTCCAAGGTTGCTTAGCTTCTCTACACACATAAACCCCTACCACAACCATAGGCTTTCCTGTCACA
>CBVK0102261988.1:0-27331 GCA_900067695.1 Picea abies | reverse complement strand
AGACAATAACATAACCATCAAGATTGCAAACAACAAGGTTATCTACATTATGGCATTTTACGATAGTGTGTCATTATTAACTCATTACTACTATTACAGTATTGCATGGGAGGTGTACTTTTAATCAAATTACAAGAAAAAGGAAATTAATAAAGAAAGTAAGGTAATTAACACAACTTATTTTAACCTTCATTACGACCCCTGCAATGCATGTCTAGAGTGCATAATGACATCAAGGTAAAATCTAAGCTTAGTCTTAAATCCACAATCCTTCTGTTAATAAAATCAAGTATCTTTAATTAGAACTGAATGAAGCACATACCCAACACCTGTAAGGATGACAAGGCAGGTTAATAAAATAGGAATTTGTACTAGCTTAAAAGACATTCTATTTTGTAAAGCACCACAACTTCCACATCAGCCTTTATTATTTACATTTGATAATTTATTTGCTTCCCAATTTCATACAACCACATTCAATAATACCAATATGAAATAGACATTGGATTTTTACCCAATTTAAAATAAATTTGTTGTTTTTCCAAATCAAACCTTATCAAGTTGTTGAATGTTCTACATAATATCATTTACTTATTTATTTTGGGCTATGCGACATGGTATTATGCATAGTTAAAGAATTGATAACATTAATTATTATTGGATACTTTTTCAAATGGTAAACAAAGGTATGTTCTATTAATTATGATTAGACTGAGGTTGAGTAGTTGATAATATACACATGAGCACAAGAATTTCAAGAGCATCTCTTTTTTCTAAGGATTTATTATTAATTATATAAAACGCATATTAATCTCAACCATTAACTATGTTAAAAGAAGATGTTATCATCATAAATAATTACTTATCCACCACATATTACTCTGACAAACAACCTTAAGGTAAAGAGGTGTAAATTGCAGGATTTTAATGGATACACGGTCTTAGTTATTAAGTTACGACTGTACAAGTGTATTGTGTGTCTTCTATGTTTTGTTTCTGCATTTGTTTTATTTTATTTCTCTGCGGTCCTTTTTTTCTAACATTAGGGGCGTCGTGCCACCTCCCCTAGCACCTCGTCATCCTCCTTCGTGACTTCCTTTAATCATGATTACCTGCACGAATACAAATTGATTTAATTAGCGACATTTATAATTAATTATCTAATCAATGGAATCCGTAGTGATCCCAAGTCATGGTTTGAACTGGCTCTAATACCACATGTAATGACCCTCTTCGTTACAACAACATGCGATGCATAACCAGAGCAATATGTATTTTTTTGTTTTTTTTTATACGCAAGAAATATCAACGAAAAACAATCAATCAACGCAACTCAATGATGAACATGACGTATGCAATTCAGGCAACAAACAAATATAACGACCTATCATACTAGCACATCAAACAATTGGAAGCAATATATGACAATCAATTAGATGAAAAATAAAAACGACTACCCACCTATCCTACCTTGCAAGGTTAGTACCTCCAGGACACATAATCAATGCTCAAGCCTAGGTTGCCATCGATTTTGGCCATTTAAGGTCTCAAGGCGGACGATTTTTCTAAGGAACAGGGAGGTGTCCACATCATGCCCGACACACGCAAGATCATGCCTAGTAAGCTAAAGACACCATCAATCAATCCAAACACAACAAATTCAACGACCAGTAACAATAACCTTCCTAGCGATCAAGAGAAAATCACAAAAATGTACAAAAACAAGTACCACCATAAATACAACAATCATCATCCACATCGGGAGGCGCACGATCCTAAGTCGGGTTATCGTATGTGCTTCTTGATCCACGTGCGCAACAATCCAATCTCAAGAAATCATGTTGCCACAGTGCGATGAGTGCACTAGGGACCCATGGGAAACCAGAATAATTCCAACCCTTTGCCCTAACATAAAATCCAGCATTGCAACAAACCTTACAAATAATACAAATCAAAACCAATAAATTCCTACTTCCTTCCATAAATAAATCCATGCTTCCCTTCCTTTCCTCGTTAAGGACAACCCCTTAAACGTTAGGAAGAAAAGAAAATATTAGTTTACTAAATATAAGTTTTCAACAAGGATTCCATAACAAATCAATAATTCAATAGGTCCTTATTTAGTTCCCTGTTGGGAGAACATTTAAAATTGTTATAAGGCGATAATCCCAGTACTTATAATTAAAACAATTAAGATTGATGTAAGGAAAAAACTATTATAGGCGATCAACGCATTGAACATCTTTAAACTATTAATCTAATTGAAAAAGTTGTTAATCTAAACGAAGGGGTAATTGCCTTACTCATAATTAAATCACCAATAAATAGTTATATCTCCATTGAAACTGAAACTAGGTGGATGAAAAACTATTCAACAAATAAAATTGTTACGCATCATTAGACTGTTACACCACTATCTAATCACAATTTAAAATGGAACCAATAAAGTTGATGAAGAGGCTACTAAACTATTATAACTGATCCTCATAATATTACTGTTATATACTGTTATATCACCTATTACAAAGGAATGATTAAAGCTGAAGCAATAGTTACTACGATGCAACTATTAAAACTTCTAATAAGAAGAAACAATTAAACTGCTCATAAGATGCAACTATTAACTAAAAAATATGATGCAACTAACAAGATGCTAATATGATGCTACTATTAAACTGTTAACAAAATGCAACTTATAAAACTATTAAATAAACATTATTTAAATCACTCAATACCTTCGATGTCTTTAATACCTCCTGTGGTAAATCGCTCCACAATTCACCAAGGTTTAGTTACTAAATTATGGTTGTATACTAAATTATTTAATTTATTCCATGCCCTCTCTGTATCAACACAACATTGTCATTAAGGCTGACACTGTAATCACCACTAGAATAAAGAACAAGGGAGGAAGCATCAGACATCCGCTCAGCCCCATGTCCATTGAGAAAATACGAACCAGGCACAGAGGGAGGGGTGAAAATTTCATTTAGCTACAATGAGCCTCACCCAAAACGAAGGTCATCCTCCCAAGGAACTCATGCCTTACCTAGAACTCATCTCACCAGTAGACACACATGCACCTCTATTCCCCATGGATCGGATTAAATCATAGGGAATTGAAACTCGTCAGGTTTGTATCTCAAGAAGGCCAATAATATCCCCCATCCATCATATTATATATAATAAGGCAGGATATGCAAGGTGAAAAAAAAAAATAGATAAGAATTAAAAATTAATGGGATAAGGTGCAATTATGAAGGGTCACTACTGACCGAGAGAGACCATCATTCAAGGTCGAAAAAAACCATGAATGGAATAAAGAAGGAAGGCTTAATCCCCGGGCTATCTTAGGTATGCCAGGGATTGAGATAAGGACCATATCAGAAGCAGAACAATGAGAAGCAAACGAAAAGCAAGGGCCTGCCCCAAAAATTCAACCAACGAATATCTTCAACAACAATTGAATTAACATCTGCGTCACTTTGTGGTTGCTCTCTCTCTATCATGAAGAGATCAAAAAAAGGCAAAGACGGGGCAGAGGTGGTTAACCGGTGGGTTGGGATAAAAGAAGATTACAATTTAATCGAACCATTGAGTTCCTCTTGCGTGAATTTAAGCAGACAAGAATGCCCCTTCCATCAAAGGCATACTCACAACAACAATCAGACATGCAGCAGCATAAGTTGTTTAGACAGTCCAGGTAGTGCAAACGTGGGATTAAATTCTCAAGCAATAAAATTCATGGCGATTTGCACAACCAAGGTTTTCTTTTGGTGGAAGGGAAGATGGACAGAGCTACGTTGGAAGACACAATAGTTATTCTAACTTGAAGGTTCAATATGTGCATATATGTTGGGTGCACATCCAACTTGGGGAGAAACGACATTCAACACTAAGCATAGATAAAAACAGTTGAAAGGCACAAACGAAGTAAACAGTTTTCTTGAATTGGGTGGGTGTAGCTTCTAAATGGACGCAAAATAGAATCATAAATAAAAACATGACGCTCCAAATTCTGATTAAGGTGTAAATGTGAAAAGAATAGTTATCTTAGTAATCAACGACGCCCAATATTAACAAGAATAAATTAAGGATGTCACAAGGAAAACGGGATTCACAAACTCTAGAATCAAAGGAGCCAACGGAACATCAGGGAATTGTGCACATACAAAAACTATAATGTTGTCATTCCTACACCATAGTTTAGTTAGACTGAAAGCCTACTACTCTAATTGAAAACTAATATACTACTAACAACAGATCATTCATTTAGAGTATAATCAACTAGTTTTATTTTTATTGCAGATTACAATATAACGAGATTCATCGAATCCATTGATGCAATTATCATAACAATACATATGCCAGAAAACAAATAACAAGAAGACATCATCATACTACCATAACCATGCTAGTATAGTTCAACCATAAATCAAATAAAAGTTTTACCCAAAATACCGTGACCAGCGAGGGCGAAGCCGAAGTCGTTGTCCCGCACTTTCTCTTCGACCAACTCCTGCTTGCCAACTGTTAAGACCCCACCAGTACCTCCCAACCAACACTAGGGGTAGTCTTCTTCCCCCTGAGCCCTCTGAGCCGCAATGGAGCCACGCACACAATACCAGAGAATGCTAGCTCCCGGAACGCCTCGCAAGGTCGAGCTACCACCCATTACCCGAGCTGGGTATCCCAACTCCCAGGAGAGAAAATTCAGTCACAATGAAATCCCAGCAGCGTAACCTTACACAAACCAAACATGATCCATACTCCTCCGCCATCCATTTTATAGAGTTTTCAAGTGATTATTTTCCCAAACCCTCATTATATTCCTTTTTCATTTATTTCATTAGGAAAAACATCCCTCGTACAGATGTCTCTCGATCCCCTAGTTGCACTAGAAAATCAATTTATTAATTAATTAATTATGCCTATTTCCCTCACCCACCTAAAAGCATTCCTAAAAACACTCATCGGTGTCCCATGATTCCCTTACAATTCTGGAATGACTTACGCTTTACCATAATCCTAGTTGAGTTCATAAATACAAAGTTCCAAAGGCTAGATACCTTACTAAGTTAAACATTTCCCTTTTTCTTTAAGTTTCCCCATTTTTAACTAAGTTTAGAATTAGGAAGTTTAGCAAACAACCATTTACCCCCCTTTTAATAATTAAACCTTCATTAAAAAATATACTTTAATTAATAAAGCTTGAATTTTCTTTACCCCCTTCTTATTATATATCTAATTAGTTTTTTTTTGTTCAAAGGTTCTACTTAGACCTAGGTTTTAAATTTACTAGGCTCGACGACAGTTCTTAAGGGAAAAATTATTATTAAACTTTACTCATCACATCATTCATTTTAAGGGCGACGAGGTCCTAAAGAGGCATATTTTTCTAGGTGCTAGGTTTATTAACTTAACTGAGTTAAAACCGCAACGTGCCCTTCAAGATGCACTACGTTCTCCAAGGGTGCCACTCGCCTCTTTCTATTTTATTTGCGTAATGTGTCCTTCAAGACACACTATGTGCTCCAAGGGTGTCACCTGCCTCTTGATTGAATTTGGTAGACGTCAAACTCCTAGAGTCAATACTCTGTCAGGTGATCTTGTGGGAGACTAAGGGCCTCTAAGGAATAAGGATCTTGCCTTATTGAAGGTTAGGACCTCTAGGACACATAAGCAATGCTCAAGCCCAGGTTCCCATCGATTTTGAACATTTAAGGTCTCAAGGCCGGCGACTGTTCTGAGGAACAAGGAGGTGTCTACATCCTGCCCAACACAAGCAAGACCACGCCTACTAAGAAAATGGAAACATCAATCAATCCCAACATAACCAACATCATGCGACACCAGTAACTAGAACCTTCACGGCGAGTGAGGAACAAAATCACATTCAAGCATTACGACAAAATTTAGAAAACATCAAATCAATCATCACATCATCATCTTGGAGAAGCACATGTCCCACGCCAGGTTATCATATGCACTCATCGCTCAATCAAGCTAAACGAGGTGCAAGGTACTATATTCAATACAGGGCTAGAATTTTGCAACAATATATGAATCTCATTAACATGTTACCACCATAAGACCATTTCAAGTGCAATATATCCAGCCTCAACCAGTTGTTAAAAGTATTTAATAACACTTACCTACCCTTTTTAAAATATGACAAGGCTTAACCGTGATTAACATCCTTAGTGCCAATTATGACAATGCAAATATTAACTTAAAATACAACAATGCTTTTCCCGAAATGTAAAATATAACAATGCTTAATATTAAATATAACAAGCTTTTATTAAATTATAAGATGTAATAATGCCTTTCCCAAAAATATACATTAGAATCATGCTTCTCTTTAAAATATAACAATTATAAGGGTCGCTTCCATTACATGGCGCTGCTATGAATTCACCCGTCGCTATTAAGAGCAATATAAATTACACTGCCATTATGGAGTTTTTTCTAAAAAAATCAACCATAAACAATTACGAATTAACCAAATACATCATCGTTGTCAGCACTAACTATTGGAATTTAACTTACTTTGTGAATTAACTAAACATTTTAACTAAATTACATATTACTGCCAGCGCTAACCACTAAGCCTTTAAAATTTGTGTGCTCATTAAATCTTGACATAGTCATTTAATTCACTGTGCATTAAAAAAAAACTCTTGTAATTATTAAGGGATATTAAGGAGCTAGGTGCAATAATCAAGGATTTTTGGAAATGGAATAAATGCGTTTACGAGTTGTCTGTAAGTTGAGATTCACAACAAGGAAAAATAAAAATAAAATGTGGATTGGGATTATTTAAATGGCCAACTGACAGTGAATCGAAGTTCACCAACGAAAGGAATTGCTACTGCAATTACTTAGAATTCACATAGCATAAAAGCAAGGGAAACCTCACTCCCATAATCCTAAAAATAATTTAAGATTGCTGATATAATAATTATCTCTGTGTAATTTATAATGGAAATATAGATAGAAAATAAAAACGATGTGTAGTAATAATTAAATAGTTGCACAGTCTCTTCAGAGGATAACACAATATCGGTAATTAAAATACATATGGGATTCTCTGCGTAATTAAATGAGACAGACCCACAGAATCGTGGAAGCTGGAAGGGCACAGGGTTCAACCATGATTCAGCTACTACAGGAGTCAGCTCGTGGGCATTTTGCTGAAGACATGTACAACACCCTGAGTGTACATGCAACTAGAAAGAGGCAGTGAGCAGTAAGATAGCTGGAAGCCATTTTTACAACTGGACAACAGATAAGAAACATAATAGTGACATGGATTTTTCATTTAGGACATTGAATAATAATAACAATTCCTAGAGAAAACACATAGGCTATAGCACAGATTCAGACCGTAACAAAAAAGTCAATCAGACTATATAAATAGATAGAGATATCCAAGAGAATTATCGTAGTGTGCCCCAGTTCCACTAGACAATATGCTTACCACCCCATGATAAAAAGAGCCAACTCGCCTTTACTATGCCATGCACAACTAATCAAATACCCATTCATCCCACTGGGTCATACCAAAATTTTTATTGCCCAAACCTGACACCTATCGAAGCACCACACATACGATAGAGGAAGAGTGATATTGTATGTTGGCATTGGTTAATTTGGTGGAGATCTGAGTAATATTTTGTTGTTGTTTTTTTTTAATCGCTATGTCCGTCAAAGAAAGAAATATTCTATATGGTTTAGGTTTATTCAAAGATGGGGCATCAATGTGGTGCTCATTTGGGGTTGTTTTCCATGTCGAACGATTCGTTCCTATATTGGTGTTTAAACAAATATGTATGCACTAGAGTACTTGAGAAGTCATGGATTCACCGTATAATCTTGCTCTCAATAGCATTCCATTTCAAGTGAAGAGAATATAACGATAATGAAAGGTAAGAAATGTTGAATAATGGCCATCGAATACTAGGAAAAATATCATAGGAAATAATAATCAAGGACACTTCTATAAAAGTGCTACAGGGAAAATAAATATAGTAAGTTAATCTTCAACTTAGACATTTTCATAGTTGCGCCACAGGAAGAATAAAACTAGTGAAATAATATCCAAATAGACATTGTCAATGCCACACCGCAGGAAGAACAAACCACAATAATATATTATTCATTTAGACATTTCTTGCAACGCTACCATAAATCAATTTTATGAAACATAAACTCCTCTAGGTGAAACATGAAGAATACCATTAAACAAAACACATCTTATACCGATCAGAATCAATAAACAACATATCCATACTAACGTTCAAGGCCATGGAAACGACGATGAGAAGGTTCTTCCATATGAAATACATTTCACAAATGTGGTCCAAAATTTATCTTCAACATTCACCATTATCGATATTCACATACATAAATTAAACTAATCTTGTGAATGAAACTTACAAATGCGTACATTTCCATGGAGGTTATTCCTATACAGAAAAATAACTACCTTTTTAATACAAAATTTACACAAGCATACTGTAGCCAATGGCGAAGAACTAGAAGTGACTGTCCCGCGCTCGCGCTCCGTCCAACTTCGTCTTGTCGACCTATAAGACCTCATCGGTACCCTCCCAACCAATGCTAGGGGTACTCTTCTTCCCCTTGAGCCCCCCGAGCTGCAAAGGGGCCTCGCACACAATACCGAAAAATGCTAGCTCCAATCTTGCCTCGCAAGGTCGAGCTACCGCTCGTTGTCTGAGCTGGGAATCCCAACTCCCACAAGATAAATTCAGTCAAGATGAAATTTTGGTAGCGTAACCTTACGCAAACTAGACGTCATCCATAATCCTCTTCCACCATCATATTTATAGAGTTTTCAAGTGATTAGTTTCCCAAAACCTCATTAGATTCCTTTTTCATTTATTTAATTAGGAAAAACCTCCCCCATACACATGTCGCCCAATCCCTTAGTTGCACCAGAAAATCAATTTCTTAATTAGTTAAATATGCCTATTTCCCTCACCCACCTAAAAGCGTTCCTAAAAACGCTCATCGATGTCCCATGATTCCCTTACAATTCTAAAATGACTTACGCCTTACTTAAATCCTAGTTGAGTTCATAAATAGAAAGTTCCAAAGGCTAGATACCTTACTAAGTTAAACATTTCCCTTTTTCTTTAAGTTTGCCCATTTCTTTAAGTTTCCCCATTTCTTTAAGTTTCCTCCTTTTTAACTAAGTTTAGAATTAGCTAGTTTAGACAAACAACCATTTACCCCCCTTTTAATAATTAAACCTTCATTAAAAATTTTACTTTAATTACTAAAGCTTGAATTTTCTTTACCCCCTTCTTATTATATGTCTAATTAGTTTTTTTTGGTTCAAAGGTTCTACTTAGACCTAGGTTTTAAATTTACTAGGCTCGACGACAGTTCTTAAAGGAAAATTTATTATTAAACTTTACTCATCACATCATTCATTTTAAGGGCGACTAGGTCCTAAGGAGGCATAGTTTTCTAGGTGCTAGGTTTATTAACTTATCTGAGTTAAAACTGCGACGTGCCCTTCAAGATGCACTACATGCTCCAAGGGTGCCACATGCCTCTTTCTGTTTTATTTGCATGACGTGTCCTTCAAGACGCACTACGTGCTCCAAGGGTGTCACTCGCCTCTTGACTGAATTTGGTAGACGTCAAACCCTTGGAGTCAATACTCTGTCAGGTGATCTTGTGGGAGACTAAGGGCCTCCTCTTGACTGAATTTGGTAGACGTCAAACCCTTGGAGTCAATACTCTGTCAGGTGATCTTGTGGGAGACTAAGGGCCTCTAAGGAATAAGGACCTTTCCTTATTGTGTGCCCCTTAGAATCATCGTGAGCGATTGTCACAACCTACCGTTATGGCATCGTGGGTCTTCTCAAACTAGGTAATTGTTAACCTACAGTTCAAGCCATGATGGGAGTGCTAGTAGGTTGTGGCAGGGTTGTTGCCACACCTCTCCCTCATTGTCTCTGGTTGTCCTACATGACCCCTTTACTCCAAATGTGAGTATGGTCGACAAGCTATCGTCAGCCTACATCCATCAACGAAACATGTCAGCGATACCAATCAACATCATAATATATAATCATATGTACATATGTCACATCAACAACATACAAACCCTAACAATCTACTCCCTGACTCGATCCGGAGTCCAAGGATTTTCATCGATGCCTCGGCATCCTCTAATGTCCAGAGTCTTGCACACTTGGGAGAACCCAGTAAATAACACATGTCAATGTAAATACAACAAAATAACATATTATCAAATCCACAATATCTCATAATCATAATCAAAACAACTAATATTATAATGACATGTATCACTTGCATGCAAGTTTCCTCAAAGAATAAGTCTGCTCAGTGCGCGCAAGAGAAGGATGTCACACATGACTCCTTCGATGTTCATCTACAACCGACGATACATTTTATTTTATTATTTCAATATACAATGTGTACATATTACATTGTTGGGACCAAAACCATATATCATATTTACATTATACATCCCTAAACCAAGGGATCAAAATTGGGATGTTACATAAATCCAAAATATAATTTGAGAAATACTTTTTATGGAAGAAAGATTAGAACATATTCAAATCTACTTATAAATGACAAGAAAAAATAAAATAATAACAAATAAATAAATGCATATCACATTAACCCATAAATAACTAATTCCAACCGATAAACCACTAACAACTCCATAACCGTTATTTTACCATTAGCAACCAACATTCTAAGCCCCAATCCCAATAACCCATGAGTGATTTTGTAACACACTAAAAAAACTAAACTCAATTGTCCCTAAACTATAATCATTAAGTAATAACAACTAATTAACCCCATATCTCATAACCCATAACTATTGAATCACCAACTCCTATCCCATAACCATGTCTTATTATGGATAATGATTAATAATAGCATGGTATTATGGCACTTTATAGAATCTTTACACGTTCCTACTATGTAATGTCTTGATATAATCTTAATTATGAAAATTATCTAAGTATTCATATCATCATTAATTATTATTAAATTGTATTACTTTTCAAATCTATCCCTTAATTAATACTACTTAAGTGGTGTTTCTCCTATGTATTATTTTGATATGATTATTAAAACCACGAATCTATACTATTAAAAAACATATTAAATAAATTTGATTAATTTCCTTTTTTGATCATCATGATTTAAAAATGATTAATGTTAAATAAAATAATTAATATTAAGTGGGTTAATCTTTACAAATATATATCATATCATGCATGTTCATAAGATGGCATAAACACCTAGTCATTTCCCATGGGGCTGGAAAACTAAAATGGAATTTCAAAAAATTAAAAATGCATTATGATATTCAACTAAAACATTTCTTTATAAACTTCAATATTACTTTCAATATTAGATGAATGATTCATGAAATTGGATTGGAATATTAGATGAATGATTCATGAAATTGGATTGGAGTTATTCTTAAGTGGGTATGACATCAAATATAATAGGATTTGTAGGCTTTTTGAAGGTATATATTAAACATAATATGATTTGTAGGTCTTTTGAAAGTATATATTAACTACAATGTATATGATAAAGAATTACAATGTATATGATAAAGAAATTTATTTGTAGTTGAAATATTATGACATTATTCTATTCTGATAAGTGGTAATTTTTTACAATAATAAAATATTATTTTAATCTATTCATTTATAATATAATTTATAAGTGTAGTGGGATATAATATAATTTATAAGTATAGTGTTTTCACTTTTTCATTCAGTGGGTTTTCAAATATTGAATCTTTTTCATCTTAATCCTTATCACACTAATCTCTAAAACCCAAATCTTTTAAAAAAAAATCGTTGATTATTATATGATCATTTTATAATCATTAACATTAAACACACTATTCCATCATTAAACCTTTAACACAATAAACATTAAACTTGATTAAGCATATGAATGTGTAATTGCTTACCAATAGTATGACACAAATCACCATCTCACAACCTATAACTATAAAAGCACCTACCCATTAGCCTTACCTAACCCTTAATAAAAAAACACCTAATTTCTTTAACTCCACACTGAACACTAATATCTAACACTTAAATAGTCACTAACCAACTTATCCTAAATTCAAGAACCAATAACCTTAATTGACATATAACCCTTAATTAATCCAAAACACCCTACCCTAACCCACTAACAAAGTTAGATATTATGAACTTAATGTTCAATAACCTATAACCACTAAATTATGTTTCCTAACTATTAGCTACTAACACTTCTACAGTCCTTATTGAATAAATCATTCACGCATAACCTGTAACACTTCTACAATCCTTATTGAATAAATCATTCACCCATAACCTCTACCCCACTATCATAAGCCATTCATCCAAATAAGAAATGAAGAGCACATGCTAGATTAAAGGAAGAGCACTTTATAAAGAAATTTTCCCTAGGACATTACCTTTGGTGATTAAAGGAAGAGCACTTTATAAAGAAATCTTCCCTAGGACATTACCTATGGTGACTGCATCGTTTTGTCATTTTAATTTTATGAATTTTGGGAATAGACAGTTAGCAACCCATCGCTTTATGGTGACAGGTAGCAACCCATTACTTTTATGGATAATGATGTTTTGGCAATGACCAATACCTAACCATCATTATTTGCTTCGTCAAAATACCGCATCCATGACATAAACTCTCCCACCATCAGTAAATTAGTTGCCTATTTGTGTAGTGATGATAGTCGCTATGGACCCATCACGAAACCTTTCAATGGCGATGACCATTTGTGGCACATCGTAGACTTGCCCTTACTAATGTCACTTTTTCCTATAGTGGTTACTAACCAATGGATGGACTTTATAGTGGTTACTAACCAATGGATGGACTTTAAATATGAGGTCATTATTCCCAAACACTATATAATAGGGTTTTGTATCATTGCAATAGGCACATTACAAAATACAATGTAGTTTTTGGAGTGGAGTTTTTATGTTTATATTTTATAGTTTGTATCATTGCAACATGTACATTACAAATTACAATGTAGTTTTTTTGGAGTGGAGTTTTTATGTTTAGATTTTTTTAGACCATATATGACTATATATGGTTGGTGTGTTTTTATTTTATATATGGTTTTCATTAATAAAGTGGTTATTAACTAATGGATAGATTTTATATATGAGGTCATTATTCTCAAACACTATATAATAATAGGGTTTTGTATCATTATAATAGGAATATATATTACAAAATATAATGTAGTTTTTGGAGTGGAGCTTTTATGTTTATATTTTCTAGACCATATATGATTGGTGTGTTTTATTTTATGTTTATGATTTACAATTTAGTTGTTTTATTAAGAATTTAACTCCCTATTTTTCGGCTATTAAAATGGTCTATTTTTTCACCTACTAAAAAATGTTATAAGATGAAAACACATAATTTATAGTATTTATATTATTAATAAAATTATTTAGAGAATTAGTCCGTATAAATGAAATCAATGTAAAAGAAACATAATAAAAAAAGTTAGAGAAATGCATAACAATCATTGTAATATGGGAGAATTCCAATAAATTCAAAAGTTAACAAAATATATGGTAATCATTTCAGCTTGGGTAAGCCAATTAAATTAAATGGAACAATCTTAGATAGTTAGAATTGATCAAATCTAAGTTGGGAGTATCATAATAAAAAACATTATACATATTTAATTTTGGTTAGAATGAACAATAAATTTTGTTAGGAGTACGAGAGTATATAACTTGTGTTGTAGAGTTTGAAGATAAATTTATATTGAGTTTAATGAAATCCATATTTCTATTGTTACATGAATAAATTATAAATATGAATGTTGTATATCGATATACAATGTAAAGACATAGAAATTGTAAAATATAAAATCTTATCATGTTATAAAATTTATTAATAACAAAAGACAAATAATCTAATTTGAATCTAAAATTTACATTATGTTTAATGAAATTTTTATTTGTTTTGTTACATGAACAACACATTGCAAACATGAATGGTGTATATCAAGATCTCAATTTAAAGACATAAGAATTGTAAATATAAATTGAGCAATAAAATTTTAGTTAGAATGAACAATAATATTGTTAACATGAGTAAAAGATTATATAAATTATGTTGTACAGTTTGAAGCTAAAATTTATATTTGGTTTAATGAAATCCATATTTATATTGTCACATCAATAAATTATAGATAAGAATGTTGTATGTCTTTATATACAATATAAAGACATAAAAATGGCAAAATATAAAATATTATCATATTATAAAAAATATTAATAATAAAATACAAACACTCTTAAAATTTATATGGACCTTTTCACAAGGAGACAAAACTAAAAATGAAACTTAGAAAAAAATGTGTTTAAATAAACAAAGGAAACAAAAACAAAATCCGTCCTAAATTGAAACACTCATATGAAAATTGATGCAGTGGACTCATTACATTGGAAGACAAGCTAATAAGAAAAACATAAATATGTTTAAGTAAAATATAGTTGATACTTGTAATTAATACTTTTAATCCAAAATGTATGGATTAACGTGCAATGTAGTTGAATTTCAAACAAAATCCTTCATAAATTGAAACACTCATATGGAAATTGATGCACTGGACTCGTTACATTGAAAGACAAGATAATAAGAAAAACATAAATATGTTTCACTAAAGTATAGTTTATACTTATAATTAATACTTTTAATCCAAAATGTATGAATCAATGTGTAAGATAGATGAATTTACTGAATCTCATTGTCAACAAATTTATAATAATCATCCCCCATTATTTAACACCAACGTTTAATAAAATTTCATTCAAAGATAATGTAATCCTCACAAACTTAGAGTAATTCTATACTTATTTACATAATCAAATATTTGATATCTAAGTCATACAAAACATTTAAAATGGTAAGAAAATATTCATTTTAAAGTTTTTAGAGGAATAATTGAATCTTTAATTAAACTTCCATACTATCATTACATGGCTTGCATTCTAAACTACATATGATCCCTTTTTTTTTTTCTTTTTCTTTGTTTTATAGTGAAATGGAGACACAAAATATGATGCAATAGGTAGGCATGCTTTTTCATTTCCCTCTTGCATCCTTATATGTCTCAAAATTATCTTATTTGCATCCTATCATGAATAATGCATCTTTGTGGTAATATATTGTGCATTGTTTTCATGAATATTGCATCTTTTTAACATTCTCATAAGTAATTTAACATTGTTGTAACCATAATTTTATCAATTTATTAGCATTCCAAAATTACATTGACCATCTATTTATAATCAAATTAACATCCTTATGGTCATATTTTATGTCCTAATTGTGTCTTATTAGAGTCCTCTACATCTCCTTGGCATCTTACTAGGCTCTTTGTGGTATCATAAATGCATCTTTTCAATATCCTAAGCATCATATCAATGTTTGAAATATGTTGTACTAGCATCCTAATTGAATCATTGTAGAGCCACACATGTCTCATCAACATCTTATTTATGTCTTAATTGTGTCTTAGTTGTATCCTAATAGTCGTAGACATGTTATCAATAAATTTCCTTATATCATAATCAATATATTTTAATACAAACCACAAAAGACAAAGGAAAATATGTTTTTAAATTAATAATAATTTATATACCATTGTTATTTTTCTCCATGAAACAAGTGGTTTACTCTCACTCCATGGGAAATGTGGATCGTATGTACATGTACATAGTAAAATATGTACCCTATGTAAATAAGTGGTTTGTCATCACCCGAAGAAAATGTTAAGATTGAATACAAGATTCAAGTCAAATCAATCATTTCTTTAAGACTAAAAATTTCATTCATCATCATCATTATCATCCTCTTATACCTAAACATCCTCCTCACTTTCTCCTCTTCTCAAGGTCACTATAATAACACAATAAAAAATCATGATCAACATGCTCATAATGAACCATAAAAGAGTGCACATCTTTATCATGAAGATTGAATTCTCACACTTTAAATCAAATCAATTAAAATTTACCTTCACTTCCAGATGTTTCATGTTCCCCACCATCTTTACATAGCTTTTCTTTACAAAATATTCAATTCCTCTAAGGTTGACTTTACTAGTAAATTCTAATCCTCCCATTGTATTTCCATAAATTAAAACCAAATTTAATATTTCCAATCAATGAATAGTACACTTTTACCTATAAACCATTGTTAATGGATACTTTAACTTATTAAAGTCATAAGCTACATATTATCCTCTATTGTGTTTTTTGCCTAACTAGATAGAAACATGTGTAATGCTTGTCTTATTCTCTTGGATTCTAATATATATTAGATAAATAAATTTTTATGAACAACTATAAATAATTAACATTAAATGTGTCATGAATATTTTTGAAATGATAATTCATGTATTATATAATGTATCACTTTAGTAGACTTTCATGGTTATTGTTATGTTTATATGAGATTTTGTCATATTGCAATCATTTGATCACATTGTTTCTTTTCAACTTTGATCTTATTGTAAATGGATCTCCAAACATTTTCGTTGATGCATAGAGATTTTTTTTTTCCATGTTTCCTTAGTTTTCAAGTCATTTTCTTCTTTCTCAATTTTGAAAAAAAAAATAGAGAAAATGAACATATGTGTAAATTTTAGTTAAAAGACATGATAGATTTTGAGAACAAAGATGACTATACAAATCTATAAAGAAAAAAATTGATTATAGTTTTAACTAATACGATTTATTATTCTTTAGACACCCAATCACATCTCACTCTTTAGCTATAGGTATTCTGCAAAATCATTCAACCCTAATCTACTAATCTATACTAAAATACAATGGGATGAATACTACCCAAAACAAATTCAAAAGACAAGGTGAAGAAGAAGGAAGGAGGAGGAGGATAAAAAATGGAAGAGGAAGGATGAGGAAGAGGAAGAGAGATAAGAGGAAAAGAACAAGGTGGAAGAGATCGTGCATAAAACTTGACAAATCCCCTAAATCTATTCATTATTTTTCATTTTTATTTAATTTATTACAAATTTTTACATGTGAAACCATACCCATGTAAAATTGCCCCTAGAATAAAACGTAGCCCTGAAATCCATTGATCTACAATTAATCCATTAAAATACAAAAATTGACCCTCAAAATCCATTCTTCCAATGAATCCCAAACACAAAACACATAAAAAAAGACCCCCTTCACAACAAAGACAACAAACTTGAAAAAAATATTTGGGGAAAATGGAGAAAAAGATAGATTCTTACATTTGATAAATTTGGGGAAGCGAGAAATCTTTGATGGACCCAAATGCTCCCCATAATCTTTAAACAATGAAGCCCCCAAAAGTGCAAATAATAAAATCCCACGTTAAAATTTAGAATTGAACCCAATAAAGTGACTTGGATGTCACTTGAAACTATAAATGAAAGACAAAAATGACAGTGACTTGGATGTCACTTGAAACTATATATGAAAGAAAAAAATGATACATCATTATGAGTTGTGTCCTTTTCTAGTTTTTGTCATTGTTGTATACCGTTTGTGTATTGTAATTGCATTTGAGTTGGATGCTACTTGTACATTGATGAGATGCTATAAGGATGCTACTTAGGAGAAAAACCTAATGCAATTGAGGTACAAAAATGAACTAAAGATGTAAAAAATGACAAAGAAGGATGTAAAAAATATTTCCATTTGAGACAAAAAAGAACACAGGATGTAAAAAAATTGTCATTTGAGACACAAAAAGAACTCTCATGCATCATTTTTGTCAATTCCAGCATAGAACGATTCAGTAAAATTCCCATATTGTAGTAGTGTCTATTGGTTTTGGATGATGGATTAGATAGTGATTTTCGTGAAGGAATTCCCAAGTTAACATAGAGATTTAAAAGTGGATAAAGTAGTGACTTTTGTGAAAAAAATCCTATGATAATGTGACCATTAAAATTTAGTAGAAATTTTGAATCTAGGTAAATATATTTATAATACTTATTATATGAATTTTGAACAACCATGAATTGAACAAATACTATGAATTAGTATTTTGGAAAGGAAGATACTTGAATCAATAAGAAAGAAAAAGTGAATTGAACAAATAATATGAATTAGTATTTTGAGAAGGAAGATACTTGAATCAATGAGAAAGACAAATTCTTCAAATATAGGTCCATGATGAAAGGAAGAGAGTTAATTTTAGGTAAGAAAGACATTTTATTCAAATTTATGTTATCCTTAAACCTCTTTATAATGTTAAGATAAATGGTCTGCCTTCATGCAAAAAATACAATACATATCCAGTAATTTAGTCATAACAAATTGTATGCTTGTAAAAAACATGGCTGTGGAAAAACACCATTATTGAACTCAAGAACAATAAAAATCTTGGTATATAAGAAGAAAATAATATAATTCAAAAAGATAAGAATGTCATCCCATAATGCAATTGTGACACACCCAACCCCTTAAAAGGAGTTTAAGGAATAGGGCATCAAAATTTTTCTTTCCTTAACTCTCTCTAAATTCCCCTTTCTTCATATTGCAGGTTCTTCCAAACCCGTGGGCTCTTTCTTGGCCCCTTTGAAGGATTTGAGAAACAGGTGCTAACTCTCCATGCTAGTCCCTTCCTTCATATGACCTTAGGCTGTGACCCGACGCCTACTCAAAGGGCGCTTCAGAACTTCGCCTTCGGAGGTTTTGGTCACTCCAACTCACAATTCTCCCAAATCATGAATTATGAATTCATAGATTGGGCGGTCGATAAGGATCCTGAAGGATCTAGAGGTCCACGATCCAAATCACTTCGTGACTTCAGCCTTCAGAAGTTTTTGTCACTCTAACTCACAATTCTCCCGAACTGCGAACTCTGAACTCATAGATCAGATGATTAAGAAGGATCCCAAAGAATCCAGAGATCCACGGTCCAAATTGCTTCGTGACTTTGGACGTTGGAAGAATTGGTCGCGCTAACACGCGATTCTCCCAATGCATGAACTCCGATCTCGTAGATCTGGCAGCTAAGGTGAGTCCCGAGCATCCTTAGATCTAAGGCCCAGATTAACTTCAGGGATCGAGACTTCAGGGATTTTACCTCACTTACAGTGAACTAGTGAAGTCCAAAGAGCTCAAGGGGATAACTCCCACATTCTTTCTCATATCCAACAGACATAATAGACATTGGCTCTTCCTAAACAGATCTCATCCGTTCGTCTTCCAAACAAAGGAACCTTCCCTTTCGATACTTTAATCTCGCCATTGTTCCTAAGCTTTGTTAGCTCTGAAAGGCTTAAGAAATTTGCACTCTTTCTCATGATCTTACCACTTAGAAGGGTCTTCTATGTACCCCTTGCTCTCATTCATCAACTTTAGAACTTAAGAGGTTCTCGGCCTCTGTTCTCCTCGCAGAGAGCCTGTACATACATGCACTACCTCTCCTGATCTTAACAGACTCTGTATTTTCAGGAGACCCCAAAAAACTGGAAGTATAGATCTGCATACGTGAAACTGTGCCCAAGGTCTACTAACTCACAGTTCCATTTCTCTAACTAAGCCACCACAGGGCTCAATCATTTACGAGTACAAGTCATGTCTGGACAATATAATTTCTTATTGGCCTAATTATACAATCAAGAAGAAATAAAGGGGATACAGTATAACCATTAAGAAATCATGCACATTCCTGAGAACATTCTCAGTATATCTAATTTTATTACATAATTACAACTCAATTACACAGGGTAGGAGAAAAATTATCTATTACAAGTTGCATCCAACTAACTAACTGTGGGTGTGTGCCTTTCCACCCAACCATAGGCTCAGAGGTGTTCATCCTTAACACTCTGGCCACCCCCGTGTCAAGCCATGATATCACTAGGGAACTAAGCCATCTCTCAGAGACCTTCTCTCTGTCACAGTATCCCTACGAGGTTTATCAAATGCTTCCTCAACATCAAGATCGTGTTGGGGTCCTTCAAGTCATGTTCTTTGCACTTCCTTTTGGTGCGTGCATCTCCTTTTGAGATTGCTCTCTCGTCTAGTGTCTCTCCTCTTATTTTTTGTATCTATATCTTACGATTTTCCTGCTTCTTTTTTTAGGGTTTCTGACCTATCTTGTTCCTTCTGTCAGAAGGAAGCTCGGGTCTACAGGTCTTTATGGTACTTCAGGATGACAACCCATGTTTCCATTCATGGGGGTGGTTGATCATTCAATCACCAGTCCTTTCTTTTATTAACTGATTCTTTCCTCTTTCCTTTATTAAATGATTCTTTCCTCTAGAGATATCATGGCTCGTACTTCAAGGCTTCACCCCCCAACAGTCAGTTATGGGAAATTTGACAATAATACATTTACATCGTCCACATGTATTAGCATGGTAATCCTATTTTATGATTAATTACAAGCTGGGGGAAACATGGGTGTTATAATTCCCTCCCCCTTAAAGGAACATCGTCCTTGATGTTCTTTCTCAGAAACACCTATCATGCCTTTCTCTTTCAGCCACTTCAGAAATATTGACCTTTGTCCTCGGTTAGGTCCTTTTTCAAACTCTTAATCTTCGTCACTTTCCTTCAATAATTTTTGGACAACAACAAATTAAGCACAATTTTATGTGGAAACATCTTACTATTGTTCAAAATTGAAGAGGAAAAATTCATAATCTAGCACAATACTTATCTGTGCAGTTCATGGGTTTTCATCCCACATGACTGTTTTGTTATCCAGGATCATTGTTTTTCTTGGACATACCCATTTTGTGCATGATCCCAATCAATATTTTACAAGAACCATCAGAGTCTCCTCTCCCTTGCGGTCACTCACCCTCCAGGCCCAGGCTTAGGCATCCCCTTCTCTGCTATATAGTTCTTTGGGTGATCCATCTTTCCTTTCCAAGGATTTCTCACACAAGAAGAATTTCATAGACTTCATCGAACCTCACAGTAGAGGCATCCCTTAGACTTTCTCTACTGAGGCGTCCCTCGGACTTGTGTTACCTCACCACAACATATTCCAGGCGATGATGACGTACCACAGGGCTCTCATGTCTCAACAGTGACCTCTTTCAGGATTTTCAGCTTGACACCCTTCATCTTTCCTCCCTAGACAGACCTTTTTGTTTCACCTATAACACATTCATATTGAAAATATGAGACATCATCATAAGTTTCAAATTCACAATTTTTATTGCAAATCTGTCGCCCACTGATTTTCCAGTTCCATATTTATTTTCAGATATGTTCTGCACGGAACCAGATCCACCATTTATGGGACTTTCCTTCCCATAGAAGTTTGTCTCAGCAGGAAATTTTGGTCTTCCTTATGGGCTTACAACACTACCCTATCCAATACCCTTTTCTTCCTGCATTTCATTCCTCAGCTAAACAAATTGTTATTTCTCATGCAAATTATATTTTCATCGCATACTTGCAGTGGCTCACAAACAATTTCAAAATTGTGCATACTAAAAATAAAATTCACTTTCTCAAAAAGGAAAATACCATTCCTTGCAGTTTGGCTCAGTAGGAAATTGGTCTTTCTTATGGGCTTTCAACACTGCCATATCTAAGACCCTTTTCTTCATACAATTCAACATTCCTTAGCCAAACATATTGTTAGTTTTCATGCACATTATCTTTTCAAAATATTGCTTACTAATAGTCCCAGTCATTTTCATCTATCCAAGGATACAAAGAAAAAGGAAACATCATCCCTTACCTATGCATCATTTCATCCTACCAAAATTTTCAAAATGTAATTCATATATCAATTGAGTTTAATGAATGTTCCAACGTTCGTGGCCACATTCATACACAATGCACCCTTGCATTGATTTCAAGTTTTCCACACTTTATGACAAGTACTTGGCCATGTTGTGTTAGAATTTAACCAACCTCTTCACCATACGGCTTATTCATTTTCATTCTCTCTTACAACAAGACCATTCATCTTGCTATAGGTCGATAACGATCTCAAATCAATACACATGAAACTCAAATTTTTCACATGAATTCCCTTAAGCATCCTTCCTCCATTAATAACTAGGGTACCAACACTCATGGCCACCCAAATTTGTTTTCCTTCAACGCTCACATAATGTAAGTAAAACATTGGAAGGTCCTCCTTCCTTTCTGAAAAATCCATTGTCTTCCCTCCTATGCAACATACATTCCCTCAATGCATTCCATGCAATGTGCTAACTATGAGAACCTTTATTCCCATAGAACCAATCCTCACGACCACAGTCTAATGCAGAGTTTAAACTCTATCTTCCTTGACTGGACCGAAGAAACTATGTTTTATCTCCATGTGACTGAGAGTTGTGACATCATATTTATTCTTTTCAAGTGCTACCCTTTTAGCTGACGTGTCTGGGTGCTATGATCCTGGCTAAACCCTTTGTATGCAATTCAACGGTGAAGATCCATCTTTCCCCAGATCCAATGGCTGCAAGGGATTGTGGAAACTCAACTAGCTCGCGGTTTAATTCTCCTTCCAATCTTCGCAATGGATACAGGTTGTTTGATCTTCGATCGGACCCCCAAACTCAAAACAAAACTATATTGAGTTTAATTTATTCGATCGGACCCCCAAACTCAAAACAAAACTATATTGAGTTTAATTTATAGGCACAGGTCCTCACATTAATCTGCATGCATAAGCCTTCCCCGTAATGAATACAGGTCGTCGATCGTATCTCTATATCGATTCTAAACTACACAATTCCAAATACAACAATCTTGGCATATAAGTATTTGACCAAGAATATAGACTGAGAACAGAGCCTCTATTTTCCCAAATTCAACCACATAACCCAATCACAGTACGAGTTTATGTGGCATTAATGTGTGGGTTCCTTGCAAGTCCTCCTACCGATCATTCACAGATCAACGGTTCACAGTGATTGGAATCCCCAATGTTTTCTCTCTTTGTCAGAGAGTTCAATCTCAATAATCTAAAAAGTGCTCGCCCAACTCTTTTAATTGCGGTCATTGATCATCTAGCCCGACGAGATAAATGGTATTGGTTTATTGCAGGACATGAAATAGTGCACCCGTTAATTTCTCCTTGGCTCTCCACAATCAATACGAGTCGTCTGATCTACGATCAGACCCCAAACTCAATGGCTCTCCACAATCAATAGGAGTCGTCTGATCTACGATCAGACCCCAAACTCAAAATAAGGCTACATTGAATTTAAATTACGCGCACAGGCTCCATCATTAACCCATGTTCCCATTCGATCTTTGTAATGAATATGAGTCATCGATCTTATCAAACAACTGATGTTTGATCCCGTTAACTCCAGTGGATCTTGAAATCGATCCGATGACTGATATCGATTTCCTTCCGATGAACAACTCATGTTCACCTCCTCTGTTAGTCTCTTGATTAACCTAATTCGATCAGGGTTTTATTTCGTGATCCTCACAATCTTGATCTGTAGTTGATTGAAGGGATTTTATACGATCTCCTAGTAAAGGTTTCTGACCTTTTGAGTCAACATAGATCATTTGTTTCATATGTTGTTGCATCATACAATCAATCTTCACTGCTAGAGGTTCACACCTCCATGTTGTTGCATCATACAATCAATCTTCACTGCTAGAGGTTCACACCTCCAATATTCAGGTTCTCCTTCCCGAACATACCCTACTTGGATATCCATGGCATACAACTGCCCTTTCAAAATTTTGTGTATAACATGAGACAATAAATATTTTAGAAAGGATTCTCACCCAAATCTTTTCATACCTTGAGCCACATAAGAATGAACATACATGTTCTTGGCTGTTATCACCCTCTTTCTAATTTTTACCTCATCAACAGTGCTTTAGCGAGAATTTCACAGTCCTTTCAACAATATTTCGACCGCAACCTTCCCATGGTAATCCTATGCTTGAGGTTTCCCATCAACAATTCCAATTCCTTTCTATACACAACATGCATAATTAGTTGTAATATCAATTAAAATGCATGTATCATAACATTCAAATACATAAAACTTCTTCAAAATGTCCTAGCATATATTTATGCATTTCATCACATTGTCCTCAAGGGTTTCCATGAATGCAATACAAACAACTCTCAATTGGTTTTGTAGTAATACAATCATCATCACTATGGTGTCAAAATATTTACCTTCATTAGTAAATCAATTTTCGCATTCCAGAGGAAACATCAATCATAGGAAGAAAGGAGTTAGGGGCTCTCCCCTTCTTCCAATTATTTCTACACCACCTGGGACTTTTCATCCCAATTGAGTTATCTCTAAGGGCCTCACTACCTTTCCTTAACATGGCTCCTATAACATCCCCAATCATTACGACTACTAGCGAGGCAGAAGTGCAAGATTTTGTTTTTTGAATTTTGCATGATGGAAAAGATGACAACAATGGAACCACACAACCAGGCAATGAACACAACACATAGATCCGGAAAAGACAACTACGACTCCATGCACCATCACAAGGAGCAACTGGTTGAGACACGCGTAAACCAATAGGTAGAAACGACTACCCACCCGACACAGCATGACCATGCCTACGAGCTAAGGGATAACATCCATGTCCCGACATGATGGCCTTGACGACCAGTTAACCTTAAGACCCCGATGGCATGCAAACCGATGCATGAAGACATTCAACCCAAGTGCCAAACAACTACAACGAACAACGCCAACAACTACCATGAGAAGCTCCCACAATGGGTAACACATCCTCTGGCCAAGTTGTCAGTTGCCCCTATCCAATAGGGTGCGAAGGCAATGTGAAGAAGAGCTTCCTTACATTTTTGTACAACTATACATATCACATTTTTATATACATGCCCAGTTGATCAGGCAAGGTGCCTTGTCTGATTCCAACAAAAAGAAGGAAGAGTTATCCAATGGAGAAACCATCACTAAGGAAGAAGCTTATTCTTCAAGAGCAAGGGCTTTCGGTTCATTCAAGCACCTCAAATTATTTCATTTTTCTTACACCAAACTTTTTGAATCACAAAAGAGAGTTAAACTCGTTCCACCACATCATCTAAGTCTCAAGTATTAAGTCACATTCAACTTGAGTGTCAAGTAACTTGAGATCAAGAGAGACCAGGGGTCCATCGATTAGCACAACGCAATTTTTGTTTCTCTTGAAGTGAACAAAGTAATTTTCAAATTTCATAAGAACCTCACACTAGTTGTTTTTCATGTCTAAAGGAGAGGGTTTATAAATATCTATGTATGTCTTCAATACTGTTGCATTTTCTAGAAGAAAAATAGCTTATTGATATTTACCTCTCACTCTATTGTTGGGTAAAAGTTTGTGATGTATCAGTGTTAATACTTGGCTCATCCAACTTCTCTCGAATCAATATGGAATAGGTGACTACTAAACACATATACCCTTCTTTTTTATTTTCTCGAAGCATATTAACTATGCAATACTCAACAGTACATTGTATAATACATAATGCATGATAGTGCAAAAGTGTTAATTATATGTACCAAGTTGAATTTTTGAAATTCCTTCAAATGCAAAATAGTTTCTAATGGTAACAAACATCATACGCAACAATGAATCTTTAGTAGTGTTCATTACAACAACTTGTAACTTATGTGGTAATATCTATATGCATTTCACAACACTTAGAATCATATCTTATTCAAATGAAATAACAATTTAATCCATGGAACCGGTAAAATAAATTAGTTATCTATTGAAGACCTCTTTAACTGAAACCAAACTATCACGATGGCTGACTGAGGAACCGAATATTTCAATAGGATGCAGTCGCCATCTTTTAAGGTATGTGTTTTCTAAACAACCATACCCATTTAATCATGTAAAAATTTCAATGGCCACTAAAATGCAGACAACACACAAAAAAAAATGAAGTGAAAAGAAAAAGGATTTATACCCAATACAAGATCCATTGCCTTAAGGGATGACACGGTCAACTATAAAGAGGGTTAGTTGAGCCAAAAATTTGCTGATATTCATAAATTAATTGTCATTTACAAAATGCAAGCACTCTGAATGCAGGCATTCATTCCGTGAATGAAACACTGTCTGTAAAACGCAGCTGACACAAACATGTAGGCTATCTTTTAATCACGGGGAGTCACTAACACTGTGCTATCAACCAAAATTTCTCTCTCACTCGGCATGCAACGCAATAATGACGCCCAGCCAATTTCTAGACAAGAAAAACGTAGACAAGGTTTGCATACAAGGGGTCATGAATAGAGCAGTAAAACTGTTGGGGCGATTACCAGGAATGCAACAAGGTAATGATGTAGACGCATAGTTGCAGTCAACCATAATAGATCACTAAGATTAACATAACAGAAAATCAGAGAAATGAGTGGTTGAGGTCTGCAAAACGTGGTCAGAAATTTTGACAATGGTCGACCATCGAAGGGGTAAATCATTTTCCGGTAAATGTAAAATGCAGGGGTAACCACCACTGGTTCAAATGTAAAATGCAGGGGTAACCACCACTGGTTCGTTGGCTTCCGGGTTCAACCCAATCGCAGCCAAGGAGGACAAACTCGATGCTCAACAATGTTGAACACATAGACAATCACATAAACGGAAATGCGTTGTCCTTCACAGAATCACAACACAGTCACACTAGTCAAAACGTAGGCACACAATAAATCAATGTTGTCTTCCACCTTTACACTAATCGAACTCAGATTTATCATTAACCATACTAACAACATTACTGCGAGGTGTATGTTTGCGAACTAACAATAATAAAAATACTAACAACATTGCTGCGATTGTAAACTATGATTTATTTCACTCTGATTCAACAATAATAACAATACGGCCATTTCATATTCATGTTATATAAATTCTCGGTCATCCATTAAAGATAAAAATAATGGTTCATATATTTACACTTGTTATACGAGGAAAACGCCAAGTAATCCACTATTTTTCTATCCTAACGCAGCACATAAAATCACAGTCTCAATGTTAAAACACAAGCATGAGGTCCAACGCAGACAAGGGTAGGGATGATTCAATCAAGCATAGAAAAAAATCCAAGGTTAATCCCTCGAGGCGCGGAGAAAAAAAATAAACACAGAGATAAACCAACAAGGGCGCATGAAATCCATATGCAGAGGTACCCTTTTTTTGAAAGGCACAAGACAATAATCAGCCAAGGTCGAACAACAGAGGTGGACGGCTGATGGGAACGTCCTCCTCTCATCATCCTCGCACAAAAAAGTAGGGTGTTGAGATCCATA
>CBVK0102261984.1:0-12112 GCA_900067695.1 Picea abies | reverse complement strand
GGATTTCCTAACTACAAATGCATACTAAAGAAACACACTTTTACCTAATGACATATTAGACCAAGTAGATCTTAACTAACTCCTAAGTGTCTAAATATCCTAACAAAAACATCATAATATGAGCTAAAAGGGGGACGTCAAACCCCTCTAAGGGAGACGTTTTCCCTTCTTGGGCAAGCACAACATCCAGAGACCAAAATGTTGGCCCCTCTAGGGCTCCTCCAAGATGCCACACATGCCAAATGACCTCAACACACTACCACATGCTCCAGTCAATGTCCAACTATCTCAGGTGACGTCTTGTCCATCAAAAGAAAACGTCCCATCTGCAGTGGGTGATCCCCCCTAGGTCGGGCTCTGCCAAAGTGTACTGGGTGGAATATCCTTCTTCCTTCTTGTGTCATGGCTCATCACAACATTGTCCTATCTCTTCCATCCCAACAACCATCTGATGGGCTCTTCAACCCCATGGAGGTCTGAGCTAATCATATTCCCATGTGTATCGGTCCACTAGTATCTATCTGTCGGGCATGGTCCTGCACATCAAAAACTATGCTCTCCATGGGTTCATCAGTCCTCGGGATCATAGCAATGTCAATCATATTTCATCATTGAATTTATCAAATAAATGCATGAAATCCCTAGCATATCATCTAAGATCTCAAAGACGCTATGCATATCTACTATACAAAGTTGAAGAAACCAACAGAATAACCTATTGGGCTAATATCCACAAGAAAAGGAAAGTTTCCACAGAGGATCATTCAAGCCATGTATACGAAGTGGTATGGTCTAGGGATGTCCAGTCATAGTAAGACTAGGGGTAGGTGTTGTCTGTGGGTGCCTTTGTAGGAGGCAAGATGTACCCGTCATGGAAGCACTTTTTCCAAGCCCCTTTTATTTGCCTTTATTTTTATTTATTGCTTTTCTTTCTTTTTTACTTCAAGGTCTGACCAGAGCTGACAGTGTTACCCACTGGTATTTTCGTAGAAATGATAAGGTTGGCTCATGATGAGAACCCCTTTCCCTTGGCCATGCAACCAAAGGTCACTGCCCTGATGTGGTGACCAGATGATGGCAATGTCATACTGCTAGATATCTATGAACATAATGGGTCGTCTCGTGATGAGACCTCCCATCCTCTTGGTTAGGTCTTGTTTTATCATTTTTCTTAGGGTCCCTTTTGTTTCTTATCGAGAGTCCTTTTATTGCCTTCTCGGGGATCCCTAGGCGAAGCATCTCTAGGTTTCATTTCCTATGGCTTTTATCTTCTACCAGCTACTTTTATCCCCTGGGCCTTTAGCCCCTTCTTCCCACAGGACAAAGTGTAACCCTCAAAAGGTCATCCTAATGGCCGTACTAGGGAATGGGATGGATGAATGGGAGATAAGATGTAAAATGATAGAATGGTGGGAGCAGATGATGGCTCTGCAAATCCCCCCTGGTGGCTAACCAAAACCCATGAATAGAAGCTTGCTAGGTCACCTCGTAAATCCCCCCAACAACGGTCAAGTGGATTAGTGTAAGATCCAAATAGTTATCAGAAATGTAAGGAACCTGATGCATATATAAGAAGGTTATAATGAGAAAACATGGCACATACCATGATACCTTGGACCAATTACCTCATGGAGCAAGAGTCATTTTCGATGCAAGTCCAAGCCGATAGTGATGGAAGCTGTTGCTGCTAACAGGACAAGTCTGGCGAAGAAGAAGAAGGATGGGCCCTCCAGGGCCATGCTCAAGTCGATCCTGCTCTCGGTACTTCATGTCTAGGACCTGTGGGCCTCGAGACATGATCTCCTAGTTATCCATAGAGATCGGGGATAACACAACGCATGCCCTCAGGCTTACAAATGAGCAACTAAAATGGCTCCTACTCTCTCTAGCCTCTCTTGGATTATGAATCCAACCCTCCTCTCCTATCGTACAATGAATATATATCCATATAGGTCATTTCCAACTCATCCATTCGAACTGCAACCCCTTTGCCAAAATAGAAACAACTACAAATAGAAAATGACATGTTTTAACTGATTTCCTACTTTTCAGGAGGCCGAATTCTGAAAAATAGGCTTCAAAGTGAAACTTGTAATTATCAAAATATAATAGTTGTGTAAAATTCATGAACAACTTTTGTATATAAGCTCATTCTAAATAAAAATATCTCTTTTTTTTTTTTAAATTCATCTCCAGCTGGCCTAAATACGTGTTGCAAAAACATGTCTCAAACAGGAAATCATGAAAAGTAAAAACATAAGGCTCAAATATTCTTTTGAATCTCCCAATCCATGACACCTATGAGAAAAATGAAAGAGGTTAATGTTAATGGGCTTGTTCTTGAAAATAACCTCCCTTGGATTTTGAAAATTCATTCTGGTTCACCTGGAAATTCTCTTGGAAGTTAGTTAGTCAAAAGTACTAGTTCAACAGTCTTAGAATAGAGTTTTTGCAACACTTTCCATAGCGCATTTCGTAGTTCTTGTCTAAATTAGCAGTGCCTGAGCCAGTTCGTAGCGCCAAATTAAAATCAAGTAGCCAAAAACTTCCTGAACTCCAAACAAGACAAAAAATATCATGGAGTACCTGATGGATATGAGGTTGATGCTGGTAATTTTGAATTTGCACCAGGATGCTTGCAACCTATCCAACCAACAACACTCTTCCTTAACTAGTTTGCAGTGCCAACTCAACTATAGCTTTCATACTGTGAGGATGATATTAGTTGATGGTATGACATAATAACAGGAGATATGGCTAAATGTGGGCTCTGAAAACCATAAATCCTCCTTTGCATGATTAATTTTATGTGTTAACACCTTCAACCTACCAGCATAAAGTTAATTCCAAGAAACATATATTTATTGAATCAAAGCACAACTAGGTTACTGAATGAAACATGCAGTCGAATCATAAACAAGGAAACCAAATTCCAAGCAAACATAAACACCAATATTTTTGGGTATAAAACCATAGAGAAAACCTTGGAGGGAAAACCAATCCAATGATGCTTTTATTAAGGTCAAATTAGGGCTCCCGTAACAGGGAAAATGGCCCAGTGAGAGAATTATACACTGCATACAAACTTGGAAACTTCTGTGTTTTTGTATGACCCTCTGCCAACACCTTTCCCGAGGCATACATAATTCATCCCTCTGTGGACCGTGTAGATACATGAATGTCGGCATTTTGAATCGTGTATGTGTATGGAAAAATCATACGAAAAGCTATGTGCATGATCCGGGATTGTTTCGTCAGGTGACTTATTAAAGAACTGTATTAAATGAGCATAAACTAAAGTACACCATGAAGAAGGAAAATATCAAAAGGAAAGAGACATAATCATGCAATATGAACACAAAGAACTTGATAACAGAGTTCATCCTTGGTGGACTACGTCTCTGAGTCCTTCTCTCAAATGGGCAGGTCTTTTTATTAACTCAACAAAAGAATTGGGAAAATACATAAGTATACTTCATTCTAGACTTAAGCTACATAATGTTTGCTCAGACAAAAAAACTAACACCACCACTATGTTCGTGGCATTGTTTTACCTAAAAATGACTGTCTCCGTGCCTCAATCTGAGTTGGACACTTTTTGGCCCAAGAGGCACCCTTGCCTCAGTTTGTATGCCACTACTCCTACAATAAATGACTGGATTTGTCTCGAAATACATGAAAAATATCAAAAAATTTGCAAAAGGCTATAGATATCCATATTATACAGACCCACTTAGTCTGCCTCTCATGTGCTTGTGTTGTCCCAAACTCTAAACCAAACCCCCTTCTTATACCATTTCTGGGCGGATAACATTAAGTGACACCGTTGGCGGAGTGGTTAGTGGAGGCTAAGTTAAGAACTTAGTTGGTGGAGATGACAGGGTGGAATCCCATAGGCCTCCCCTTTTTTTCATATAGTTACAACTATGTCAGAGGTTTAGGCAGATATTTTGGTGGAAAATATGGCAGACTGGCTATCTATAGTGGGTGATTTAAATTGAAGGAAAATATGGCATAAATGTTATATTTGGTGGCGGATGGATAAGCCCATAGGCTAGTCGGGTCTAGGTTCATATGGCGCAACATGTAATCATGGGTTGGGTGGAAGGCCTAGTCCCTTTCCTTTGGTGTCTAATTCAAATCCTTAACTTAAATGCAATTTTTAACATATTGCAAATAAGAAACATTGTGTAGTGTAGTGGTAGCGTGGATTTGTGGGGCCTTTGGTCTAGTGAGAGGTCATGAGTTTGACTCTCGGGGAATCATAAAAATTTTAACACACCAACCATTGGAGGGGTGTCACATGTCAGCCCATGACTAGGCCACATGGTGCCATATAATTTGTCCAAGCAAATGCCACTTGTCACCACATGATTCACCCATGAAACTAACACGTGTCATCACCTAACTTGCTCACATGTCTGGCATCCTTGCCACATCATCCCATGCCAACTCATCTGTATGGATGCACCACGTGTAACTCTTGCAATGGTGCCACATGTCACTTTGACTTTTTGACTTTTGATCAAGTTTGACCTGATCTTTGACTGCTTATAAATTTTGATCCATAACTATTTTTGACGAGCCGTTTGTGACGTTAGAAATCTTGCGATGTTGTATTCACGATCATGCTCTTTTCATTGAATTTTGGGAAATTTGAAAATTTTCCCTTTTGTTCTCTGTTGAAGCCATTCTAAGAATTCTAATTTGCTTCTATGCATTTTGAGTTGTTCTTAACCTTCTATGGATCCTTTTTGGATCATTCCTTCCCACTGAGAGATTTTTGGACCACCAAAATATTTCATTAATCAACTAGTAAGAGAGGGAAGAGTTCCCTCACCTTATCCTTTTCAATCCACTTCACTTTGCTTGGATGTGTTCCCTTTAAACCTACTTAAAGATAATCAACATCGCCCTTGCATGAAGTCTATGTCCTCCTTTCCAGGATCATATCTTATTGTAACTCATCCAAGTACTCAGGTGTGAACTCATCAATTGAAGGTATTGCAACTTCCTCATCTTGATCCATGATCATGGGAGGCTAAAAAAGTTTCAAGTTCTCTACGTTCACAACAGAGTAAATCTTCATATAAGGTGGAAGATATAAATGAAAAGCATTAGTTATGCTTTTCTCCAAAATAGTGAAGGGTCCATATCAGATGGGCTTGAGTTTCTTTCTTTCACTCTTCAATTGTTTATTACTGATGTGAAGCCATACCCGGTCTCCAACCTAGAAATAATGATCAACATTGTGCTTGTTGTGTTGAGATTTATATTGTGCTTGATTTTTCTCCAATAGTTACTTGACTACCTGGTGTATCTAATGAATCCTTTGGATGAACTTTTGGGCTTTATCCTCTGTTTTTTCTTCATGCACATTGACATCTTTCCCATACACAAAGTCCAAAGGAACCTTTGATAGGTACTGATGCAGGAGCATCACCAAACCATCAAGCGAGCCAGAGCGGAAGCGAGGACAGATGGATAAGCCAGCACATATTTTGAATTGCTTTGGAATTGTTGCGCAAATATTTAATGAAGCCATTTATGAAGGCACACTTGTATATTGAAATGGACCTTGAGCGGATATCTCTCATCCTTTAGTAGATAGTCGACATTTAATATAGTTAATGCTGGTAGATAGGAATTTTAATTTTAGATTTGATAGCTTTAGAGTCCAAGAGGGAAAATGGATATAGACACCCTCATTTTATCATTGTATTATTATCAAATTCAGAAGCAGAAGTAGATGAGCATGTAGAGAATTGTATGAAGAACACCCATGTATAGGCAATTGAATTAATAGAAGAAATCTTTGATTCAAATTCATGGTTTGTGTTGTTTCTCTGTGTATTGATTTTATGCTCATGAATGTTTGCTTCCTGTCATACATTTGCTTTTATTTGTTGTGTATGTGATTTCATGTATGAATTGAAGTCTAAGAGGGAGATGGAATGAGTTTCAATTGTTTCTCTAATTGAGCCAAAGGATTCCTGCAAGGGGTGCAGTTGAATTGTCTGCAAGGAGTGCGTTGACAGAAGGGTTCAATTAAAGATAGCTTTTGTTCTCATTTCCTCAAAGGTGCAGTTAGGCACAGAGTCATGCAAGGAGTGCGCAGGCCAAGAGAAAGGTCTCAGAGTCACGATTCTGAGTGAAGCCTCGAAAGACTGCTGTTGCAGGTGTGTGCAGAGTCAGGGAAGGCTGAAACCTTGAAGTGTTTGTAGAGTTGCCGCAAGGAGTGCGAGCAAAGGGTTCTCATTCGAGGAGATTGGGAAGCTGGAAAAAGCTCAGGAGGAGTGGAGCCCTCAAAATCTGTTGAAGGACTACACAGAAGGTTTCACATCAAGAGATCCTCAAGGAGAGAGGAGTGACGGTCAAGATCTTGTGGAGGGAACTCGTGAGAATCCCGCCAACCATCAGATCTGACAGATTTGCAGGGAGGTTACGGCCACATCAGAGTAGGAGTCCCGGAGGAGTCATCGGGAATTCTGGAAGTGAAGGAATCATGACATCAGGAATTACGATTCGTGATATCCCGACAAGCTTAGAACCATCCATCATTTGGGACGCGTGTCAGGGGATCCGGAGGAGTCGGAGTTCGGGCATCAAAGTTTTCGAAGGTGAGAAACTCTTGTATATTGGAATCGTGAAAAGTGATATTCCGACGGAAGGGTTGTGTGGGGCCACAGCCGGAGTTAGTGGAGGACAGGTGTCTCCCAATCGAGGATCAGGAAAAGGAAAGTCCTGAGTCCATCGGCATCAGGATTCGTGATCCTGCAAATTATGAAATCTCGATAGGAGTGGTGAGGAGTTGAAGAGACAGTTCACACGTGCGTTGGAGTTTCGTTACATCGGGTATCAGGAGTCGGAAAATCATAGTGCTCAAAATCGCGAGTAACGATATCCCGATAAGGAAAAATCCCGACAATAGTAGAAGTCTTGATAAAGTAAGGGGAAGTCAACATTGACTTGTCATCGGGTCTCGGGGATTCGAGAGCCCAGTGATCGTCAGTGAACTTGTGAAGCCGCGAGTCCCAATTTCCCGATAAGTAAAGTAAGGGGAATCGTGTGAAGAGATATGTGGGTATATATTTTCTCGACAGGGAAAATAGAAGAGCTATTCGAGAGTTCTTCAGGCCATGGGAAGAAGAAGATCCTGTGAGCTGGCGTACCTGCGGGTGCGGCTGCATCATCAAGTGGTATCAGAGCGGAAATATCTCTTTTCTTTCTATAGAAGAAAAAGAAATTCTCCATGCCACCGAGAAGAGAAAGACAATCACCTGATCCAGAGGATAGGGAGGTGCGAAGAAGAGGCAGGCAGGTAGCAAATCCAGAAATGGAGAGGCAGATGCGTGATCTCCGAGCAAGACTCGAGGACATGGAGACAATGCAAAGACGCACAGCTAGTGCAGGGGATCTTAGTGATTTCGAGAGAAAAATTGAGGCTGAACGAGAAGAGGAAGTTGCAGCCAAGGATGCAGTGAATGAATGTCTAATTAAAGCTATTGCCAGGATGGGTTCAAAAGCGAAAATGGACATTCCAGTCTATGAGGGAAATCTGTATGCGAAAGAGCTTCTAGACTGGATTAGAGCTCTCGACACATACTTATATTATGAAGATGTCGAAGAGGATAAGAAGGTCAATCATGTTGTCATGCACTTGAAGGGACATGCAGCATTGTGGTGGGATGAGCTACAAGCTAACAGGCACTGCAAAGGCAAGCAGAAGATCAAGAGCTGGGATCGAATGATCACAAAGATGAAAGTGAAGTTCATCCCAAGAGACTACCAAATTACTCTGTTCAGGAGGATGCAGAACCTGAGACAGAAGCTGATCACAGTGAAAGAATACACTGAAGAATTCTATCGACTGAACATCAGGGCAGGTCATCGAGGGAGCGATGATGAGAAAGTTGCGAGATATCTGAATGGCCTGAGATATGACATTCAGGATGAATTAAGCATGGTTACCATCAGGACTGTGGAGGATTCTTATCAGATAGATCTGAAAGAAGAGGAGAAGATGAGCCGTAAACAAGGTCAGCGAGGGCGAGGCAGAAGTCAGCCTAGAGGCAAGGCAGTTTCCCAGGATAAATACCAGAAGCCCAAGGAGGAATGGAAGAAACCTCAGGGTAAAGTTGAAAGAGGTGGAACCTCATAGCGGGGATAGTCATATGTTGAACAGAGAGGGCAACATATAGAGCAGAGCGGAGGATATGCTGATGGAAATACTTTTCCTCGTACCAGAGGTAGAGGAAGAGGAAGAGGTGGAGTAATCACATGCTTCACATGTGGAAAGAATGGGCACAATTCGGAAAGAATGGGCACAATTCTTATGAGTGTCTAGAGAAAAAGAAGGAAATTGGAGAATCTCACATCACAGAAGCGAGATGTTGAGGCAGAAGATGCTAAAGGCAGAAGATCACTTATGATGCGAAAAGTCCTTTCGACACTCGAGAAGGAGGTAGAAATCTCAGTTCAAAGGACCGGAATTTTCAGAACAGCTTGCAAAACCAAGGATAGGGTGTGCAAGGTCATAGTTGACAGTGGTAGCATGGATAATCTCATATCCACAGAGAGGGTAGAGAAGCTGGAGTTGGAGACGACTGATCATCCCAGCCCATATAGAGTTTCGTGGCTACAAAAAGGACACCAGGTAACTGTTACTGAAAAATGCTTGGTTGAATTCAAGATAGGATGATATAATGATAAGATTTTATGTTATGTTATTCCCATGGATGTATGTCATCTATTGCTGGGTAGACCATGGAAATATGACATAAATGTGATTCATGATGGGAGAATGAACACATATACCCTGGAGAAGAATGGGGGAACCCATAGGTTACCTCCGATAAAGGATATGGAGGTGAAGTCGGAAGTAAGAAACACAGTACTTCTCATGAGTGGGAAGGAACTTCTTACGGAGGTTAAGAAGAAAGAAGATCCACAATTATTTGTAGTCAGGAAACCAAAGATTATTCTGACTAGCACAAGAGTGGATGATTTATCAGATGAAGTTCAGGAACTACTGGAAGAGTTCGCTAACATCATAGTGGATGAATTACCTCGTTCGTTACCACCAATGAGGAGTGTGAGTCATCACATAGACCTCATACCAGGATCCAATTTTCCGAATAAATCCGCATACAGGTTGACACCACAAGAAAATGAAGAGGTTAAGAAGTAGGTCCAGGAGCTAATGGACAAAGGATTAGTCAGAGAAAGCTTGAGTCCATGTGTCGTTCCAATAGTACTTAGTCCAAAGAAGGATGGAGGTTGGAGAATGTGTACCAACTCAAGAGCGATCAACAAGATAACCATCAGGTACAGGTTTCCACTGCCGAGAATGGATGATCTAATGGATTGCCTGAGTGGGGCAAAGTATTTTTCAAAGATAGATCTAAAAAATAGATATCACCAGATTCGCATGAGGGAAGGCGATGAGTGAAAGACATCCTTCAAAACCAATGAAGGATTGTATGAATGGCTTGTTATGTCATTTGGCTTGACAAATGCACCGAGTACCTTTATGCGGTTAATGAATGAAGTCCTGAGGGAATTCATCGGGAAATTTTTCATCATATCTCTGGATGATATACTGGTTTTCAGCAAGACCAAGGCTGAACATCTGGAGCATTTAGCTATAGTGATGAAGAAGCTACAACAAGAGAAGTTGTTGATAAACATGAAGAAATCCTCATTTATGAAGACAGAGCTCATTTACTTGGGTTTTATTATATCTGCTAATGAGTTGAGGATGGATCCGGATAAGGTGGAAGTGATCAAGAATTGGCCATCAATGAAAAATATTTTCGAGGTGAGAAGTTTTAATGGTTTGGCTAGTTTCTACCGGAAATTCATCAGGAATTTCAGTGGGATTAGTGCAGCAATGATGGACACAATGAAGAAGCAACATAAGTCTTTTCACTGGACAACAGAGGCTGAGAAGAGATTCAATTTGTTGAAGCAGAAGATCACAGAACAACCGGTTCAGGTGTTGCCAGATTTCCTGAAGACATTTAAGGTGAAATTTGATGCAAGCGGATTTGCAATAGGAGCAGTTTTGAGTCAGGAGGATAGACTAGTTGCATATTTCAGTGAGAAGCTCGATGAGAAAAAATTGAAATACTCCACGTATGATAAGGAATTATATGCTATCATACAGGCCCTGAAAAAGTGGAGGCATTACTTGATCCCAAAAGAATTTGTATCGTACAGTGATAATCATGCATTACAGTTTGTGACTCAACAGGAGAAGTTGAATCAGAAACATGCAAAATGGGTAGAGTATATGCAGAATTTCACATTTGTGATTAAGCATATTTTGGGTACTGCTAACAAAGTGGCTGATGCTTTGAGCAGGAAGTGTTTGTTGCTGTAGGAATTCCGAGTCAAAACATTGGGTTTTGAAAATCTCAGGGACATGTATGTAGGTGATGTAGATTTTGCAGAGGCGTATGAAGCAGCTGAGAATCTAGTTCTCAGAGATAGGAGCCCTTGGGTATATTATATGATCTAGGAGGGATTGTTGTTCAGAGGCAATCAACTATATTCTGAAATGCTCCATGAGGGAGAATCTATTGAAGGAGAAACACAGTGGTGGATTAGCAGGACATTTTGGCCAGGACAAAACATTCGCGAAGCTGAGCGAATCATATTTTTGGCCAGGGATGTGAGCAGATGTTAAGAGATTTGTAGATAGGTGCAGAATTTTCCATCATTCGAAGGGGAGAAAGAATAATGCAGGTTTTTATCAGCCATTTCCCATAGCAGAGAGGCCATGGGAGGCGATTAGCGTGGATTTTGTATTGGGGTTGCCGAGGACACAAAGAGGTGTTGATTCGATCTTTGTGGTAGTGGACAGGTTTTCTAATATGGAACACTTCATTCCATGCCAAAATACCAGTGACACAACGCACATCACAAATCTATTTTTTAAGGAGGTCATTCAACTTCATGGATTGCCGAAAAGCATAGTTTCGGACAGGGACACTAAATTCATAGGGAATTTTTGGAGGACCTTATGGAAGAAGCTAGGAACTAACTTGGCATTTAGTTTTTCTTATCATCCTCAGATGGATGGACAAACAGAAGTGGTCAACAGAAGTATGGGAGACTTGTTGAGGAGCTTGGTGACAAAACACCATAGCAGCTAGGATAGCATATTGCCACAGGCAGAGTTCGCATACAATGAATCAGTGAATCGGAGTACAGGAAAAAGTCCATTTCAAATCGTATATGGAATGCATCCGAGAGGAGTTTCTGAACTAAGTGATTCAGAACAGACTACGACTAGCAGTTCTAGTGCAGAAGAATTCATTGAGGCGATGAAGGAACTTCACAGCCAGGTGAAGGAACGACTGCTGAAATCGAGCCAGGAATACAAGTGTAGAGCATATCATCATCGGAGACAACTTCAGTTTGAAGTGGGTGATCTAGTTTCTGGCACACTTGAGGAAGGAAAGGTTCCCAAGGGGAACATACAATAAATTAAAGATGAAGAAAATCGGGCCATGCAAGGTCTTGAGAAGATTCGGAGAAAATGCTTATGAGATTGAGTTACCGGATGAAATCAGGATATCTCCGATATTCAATGTTGTAGATTTATACCTATACAAAGCTAGAGAAGCAGAGGCTGGAGATGGGCTACCAGTGATCCAGTGGATGAAACAATTGTCAGTTGCAGAAAATCCACAGATGGAGTGCATACTGGACAAGAGAGTGGGTAAGAAGACCAGGCAGAAGCAATACTTCGAGTATCTGGTCAAGTGGAAGAATCATCCAATAGAAGATGCCAACTGGGAAAGCGAAGTAGTGATACAAAATCATGGACGAACCGTGCAGGAGCTCATGGAAAAGATCCCATGAAAGTTTTCAAGCCAAGGAGTATGATGCAGGAGCATCACCGAACCATCAAGCGAGCCAGCGTGGAAGAGGGGACAGCTGGATAAGCCAACACATATTTTGAATTTCTTTGGAACTGTTGCACAAATCTTTCATGAAGCCATTTATGAAGGCACACTTGTATATTGAAATGGACCTTGAGCAGATATCTCTCGTCCTTTAGTAGATAGTCGACATTTAATATAGTTAATGCTGGTAGATAGGA
>CBVK0102261958.1:0-10970 GCA_900067695.1 Picea abies | reverse complement strand
TCTTCCATACATCAGTTGGTTCGATGGGAACCTAGTGGTAGCCAAACTTTAGGTCAATCTTGCTGAAGAAATTTCCCCACTTGAGTTGGTAAAGAAGGTCATTGATCCTAGAAATGGGGTAGTAGTTCCTGAATGTGATTTTTCTTAAGGCTTTGTAGTCAATGTAGAGTCGCCAAGTCCCATCCTTCTTCTACACTAGTACAATCGGGCTTCCACGAGAGGAGTAGTTGGGTCTGATGTGCCCCTTTTGAAGAAACTCTTGAATCTGACACCTAATTTCTTCATTCTCCATCAGTGAGCACTGATAGATTGGTGCATTAGGTAGAGGTGCACCGGGGGTCAAATCAATTGGATGATTGACTTGGGAATGTATCGGTACCCCTGTAGGTGAGGAGAATATGTATCTGTATTCTTCCACGATCCCGTCCACTTTATTACACTACACAGAGAGGCACTGTGTAGAGGCCACATGTGGTGGTGACCTTCTTCTTAATGTGAGCATGGATCACAAAGAAGAATAACTTCTTAGTCTGTGAAATGACCTTACTTCATTGCTTAGCAGAGATTAAAGAAATAACAGTAGGTGACACTAGCTCTGGGATCTTGTACAATTGTCTACCCAAAGTAATAATAAGACTATGGGGTATAGACTCATACATAACATGACACTTCTACAAATATGGTTGTCCTAAAAGAACATCAAAAAAATCACTCGAAACAATATCGCATAATACTTCATATTTGAAAGGCTTGATGTCATAGGGAATACGACACTATTGGCTAACATGGATATCTCTTCCTTGGCGAAGCCAACCGATGGTGTAGGGTTGCGAGTGCGGTGTCATTGGTAGGTCCAGATGCTTGACGACCTCTGCTGAAATCAAGTTCTACTGACTACCACTATCGACAATGAAATGAATCAGAGCCCCCTTGACCCACATCTACGAGTGAAAGAGGTGTTTCCCTTCCTCTGTTTCTTCTCATTCACTCGACCAGACTTTGTTGGTAGCGATAGTGGTACTAGTTTCAGAAACGATAATCTACTTCCCTCCTTCAAGATTTTAATCAGAATCATAATCGACCTCTAACTCGAAAGCCTTCAACTCAGCCATGAGGGACTACTTGGAGCGACATTCTTCAGTGTTGTGCCAAGGACTTTTATGGCACTCACACCATTTTCCTGTATCCTTATTTGTCTTCTCGTTTCCCTTCTTGTGCTGCATCTTAGACTGGTTTTCCTAAGGGTGACCATCTCGAATTGGTCCCTTGTTGTGTGGTTTTTTGGCTTCCTTTTCCCTGCTTCGGCTGTGAGGGGTTTGTAGATCCAAAATCTCACCATTTATTCTTAAATTTCTACTCGATCTTGATAGCGTATCTATAATTCATGCCCAAAGAGGCGATGTACAGGAACTCCATTTTTGTCTAAATGTATCTATGCAAACAACCATGATATTTGAGCACCAAATGATACTCAAAGTCTTTGATACCCAATTTGGTGCATAGGGTATGGAAAATATTGGTGAAATCTGGTACTTTCTGGTCCCTTTCTTGACATAGGGTGGTCCATATGGTGTATTGGTCCTCGTAGCTTCCAACATGGTAGTACTATTCTTTAATGGAATCCCAGAAGGAATCCCATGTAGGGGCCACCACAAATATTGTAGATTCCTCCATGACCCTTTGCTCAGAGTAAGTATCCCACCAGTAAGTATCCCACCAGTCTTTAACATGGGGAATGACCTTGAGGAGTGCAAAAGTGATCTTTTCCCTATCGAAAAATTTGTGGACCGAAAATAAACTTCTAGCAAATTTAACCATTTGTCTACAAAATCCACATCTATCAGTCCTTCAAATAATGGAATATCAAAATTTACCTATACCTTGAAGGCGGTTGCATGGCCACTTGATGAAGATGCTTCTCATGTGGGAAACCGTCGAAGGATTTGTGCGAAGTTTTCCATAATTTCATTCCTTTGTCACGCGAGGGCTTCCTGGAGCAACATTTTAATAGGATCTCCTTCTCCATCATATTTATTTTCATCTCCCATGGGTTTTTTTCAGGCTTGGTGTGACCGATCTGGTAATGGATCGATTGGTTCGAGTCCCAACTTTTTGTACCCAGATCTTGTCGGATATATGCACGAAGAAAAATAAATGAAGAGAATATCACTTTGATACCACTGATCTAGATTTAAGAGAGGAACGAATTGATTAGCAGAATGAATACAAAAAACATAGAGATATGGAGAATAACACAAATATCTAGTGAACAATATCTTTTATTAAATAAGTAAATAGGTTGAAACTGTAAAACTGCAGAACTAAAACTTGCTCGAATGGTGGTATCTATCTCTAAGAAGAGATGTGGCTGCTATGCACCTTCATCTGAGAAGAATGGATTGAAATGAGGCTCCATAGGAATTTTTTATATTACTCATGAATTTCAAAACCCTAGACATCCAAAAACCTAACCCTAGAAATGAATTTCAAAACCCTAGACATCCAAAAACCTAACCCTAGAAGGTGAAATGCCAAAAGTCATGTGGGCCCTATAGGTAAGTTGGTGCAATTTGGTACCTCAACTTCCTAGAGTCGTAAAGTTTTCATACAACCTCCATTTTAGGTGTGTAATAGCTCGTTGGAAAGGTCTTTAAGAGAAATATACATTCTACCACCAAAATTTGACTCTATCTACAGTTTGATTGTGGTGATCCAAAAAAAACAATGTTTAGGGCCCCAAAATAGCCTCAGAAGTACAACAAGATGTGCTGACATGAAAACATACAAAATAAGTTAGTTGTATTAGGTGGCTATCCACCAATATCCACTTGGATCAACATTCTTGATACATAGTATGGTACAGGTTTTGGTGCATGGTTGATTCATAGTTTGGTACATGTGTTGGTGCATTGTTGATATAGGTTTATGTACATGGTATGGTACAGGTTGATGTACATGGTTGATGAGTTATGTACATGGTTTGGTGATGGTTGTTGTATGCATATGAGTGGATCTAGATGATGATTGTATATTAGTGAAAGTGACAGTGACAATGATAGTGATAGGTTGGTTGGTGACAGTGACAATGATAGTGATAGGTTGGTTGGTGACAATGATAGGTTGGATATAGTGAAAAGTTGACAGGTTACAGGTTGATTTGATAGTGGTAGTGACAATGAAAATGGTAGTGAAAGTTGCAATGATTGTGATAGTGATAGTTTGGTCTATACTTATATTTTAGGGAAAAAAGATGGGGACATGAAATGGGGTTGTAGCCTCCTTCCAGTTGGTGCCAGAGAACATAGGGAGATGGGGATTCCTTTAGGTTGGAGCATGTAAATAGGGGGTTGTATCCTCCTTCCATTTGTAGATGGAGATTTGGGAAGTTCGTGCTTCCAATGAATGTATTATTTTATATATAAGAAATCATTTTGCAGTTTTCTCCCATTTGGGTTTCCATGTAAACTCCGATGTACTGTGTATTTGATGTGATGTTTCTTATGTTTATATTCTCATGATATATTTAATTAAATCATATATGATACTTTGATGATATACTTATGATAAAGTTGAAGTTTATATACTGTGGTTAAAAGTGGTAAAAGTGTTGATACTGATTCATCCTCCGCTCTAAGTATTCCAACAATTTGTTTCAGATCAGGTTCCTTCAAGAAAAAAAATTAACCACTGGAAGGAATATCATGGAGTACGCTATATTTGGGGTACCACAGTTTGATGGTCATAATAATCGGAGATATAAAATGTGGAGCATAAAAATGAAATGTTTTTTACAAGCACATGGGTATGATGTTTGGAAATTAGTTGTTAGAGGATACATCGCTACAAAGAAACTAAAGACTGCAAACAATAAGGAATTGCAAATAAATAACAAAATAACAATGGATTTCATCTTGCAAGGATTACCTGATTCAATAAAAGAGAGTGGGAAAATTTTCATCAGCTAAAGAACTTTGGGGAAATATACAAAAATATATTCAAAGAAATGTCATCCTTTCAAAGGGCCAAGAAAATTGATCAAAAAAAAGAAGATGAAAGAACAAATCAATAAGAAATATTCTCATCATGTCAGACAGATTCAAAATAAGAATATTTTTAATAAGGCAAAGTGGATCTTGAAGAAAAATTAATCAGTGCTTTAGATGAATTGATGAAATAAAGGAAGAAAAACAAGTCTCGTGTGGAACAATTAGTCAAGAATAATTCTCAAAAAGGTTCTAAAAAATATCAATAGGTCATTGTGAATCTAAAATCTCAGCTGGAAGAAGCTAGAAGGATTGAAGAAACATACAAAATTCATATGGAAGAGAAGTAGTGTTTGGAAGCCGAAATCGTAGCACAAAGAAAGGAAGCAAAGAAGAGAGAGAATATTTTGAAAGATCATCTCAAGGAAATATCTAAGGATTTAAACCAACTTGAAGCATAATTAAGTCAACAAGAAAGAAGTCTTGAAAAAGAAATCATCTCCTTGAATATCCAACTTGAAGAAGAAAAGAGAACAAAAGAAGTCATGAAGATTCAGATGATGAAGGAAGAAGAAGAGGTTGATGAGCTTGAAGAAGAAGTTTTCACATTGATAGTTAAATTCATCAAGCTCAACAAGAATGTTGAAGAGAGAGAAACATCTAAATCATCTGTAAATAAAGATGAAGAGAAGCACTCTAGGTTTCCATAAATGAAGAATGAAGAAAAGGGTAAGAGTTATGTAGAAGTACTCAAAGGAAGGAATCATGGTCAACAAGAATCAAAGAAGAATGATTATAATAGAGATACATATTCAAGAAGAACTTCAACATTCAAGCCAGAAATATACTTCAATCATGTTGAAGGAAACAACTGAAGAGAAGATCATGAACAACCAAGGTAGGAATTCAGAAGGACTACACCAGAAAGAACATCATTCACTCCTAGGTATGTAAATTTCTTTTATGGTCATTGTTTTATTTGTACTAACTTTGGACATAAAACTACATATTGCAAAGCTTATGGAAGAAATGTTCAAGAAAGAAATGCATGTGTGACTCCATATAATATTGAATGTTACAAATTCCATAACTATGGACACATGGTGATGGTTTTGGTATCCATGTGAGTGGATATGGTTATAGTTGATTGATGATGGTATGATAGTGACGGTGGAAATGAAAGGTTGGATGATTGGTTGATCATTAGTGATAGGTTGATGTGACAATTGTAGTCATAGGTTGATGTGACAATGATAGTGTTTGGTTGATGTGACATAATGATAGTGATTGGTTGATGTGATAGTGATAGGTTGGTGATAGTGGTGGTTACAGGTGGATCAATGGTAGTGACAGTGAGTCTACACTTATATTTCAGATTAACAGGAAGGGGCAAGGAAAGGGGGTTGTATCCTCCTTCTGATTGGTGCCAGAGAATTCAGGGAGTTGTAGCTTCCTTCAGGTTGGTGCCTGTAAATCAGGGGGTCATAGCCTCATTTGAGTTGGTTCCGTAGAACACAGGGAGTTGGAGCTTACTTTAGGTTGGTTCTTGTAAATCAGGGGGTCGTAGCCTCCTTCCAGTTGCAACTGGAGAATTCAGGGAGTTGTAGCTTCCTTTAGGTTGGTTCCTATAAATCAAGGGGTTGGTGCCTCCTTCCAGTTGGTGCTGGAGAATTTGGAAGTTGATGCTTCCTATGAATGTATTCTTGATATATATAAGAAATAATTATGTTGTTTTATCCCATTTGGGTTTTCACATAAATTATGGTGTATTGCGTATCTATGGTTGTTTATTATGCACTTATGAATGATATTTTTTATGATGCAATGATATATTGAATGCATAGTGATAAATTGTTGAATATTGATGATAAAGTTGAAGTTTATATATATTGTGATTGAAAGTGGTAAAAAGTTCTCATACTGATTCACCTCTTGATATATATAAGAAAACATTTTGTGGTTTTCTCCCATTTGGGTTTCCATGTAAATTCTGGTGTACTGTGTATATGTGGTTGTTTATTATGCACTGGTGAATGATACTGTTTATGATGTAATGATATACTGAATGCATAAGTGATAAAATATTGAATACCACTGATAAAGTTGAATTTTATATATACTATGATTGAAAGTGGTAAAAAGTGCTCATACTGATTCACCCCCCCTTCTCAGTATTCCAACAATTGGTATCAGAGTCGGTACTTCAAGAAAATAGTTTAACCACTGGAAGAAAGATCATCGAGTACTCTAAGAATGGAGCACCAATGTTTGATGGTCAGAATGGTCAGAACTATGAGATGTGGAGAAACAAGATGCAAGCATTTCTAGGAGCACAGTGGTATGATGTTTGGTACTCAATTGTTACAAGATACACCATTTCAAAGAAGACTATGAAAAAAACCAAGAAGAAATTGAATAGAAACAACAAAATAGCAATGGATTTTATCTTGGAAGGATTACCAGATCCAATAAAAGACAAAGTGGGAAAATGTTCATCAACCAAATAATTTTGGGATAAGCTAAATAATTTATACTTTAAGGAATCCCATTCAATCATAGATCCATAGCATGTTAATCAAAATAAGAAAGATGTTGAAGAACAACAAGAAGAAATATGCTCTTCATGTCAGATAGATTCAAAAGAAGAAGATTGTGAAAAAGGCATACTAAATCTTGAAGCAGAACTAATCAGTGCTTTGAGCGAGCTAAGAAAATAAAGGAGGGAAAACAATTTCCTCAAGGAATAATTAATCACGCTAAAGGAAAGTCTAGAGAAATAAGGCAGGTTGTCATGAATCTAAAAGCTTAGTTGGATGAAGCCAAAGTAATTGAAGAAAATCTCAAATATCAATTGAAACAGAAATAGTGTTTGGAAGCCCAAATAATATCGAAAAGAAAGGAATAAGAGAAGAGAGAAGAAATTTTGATCAGTCAACAAATAATACTTGAAGAGGAAATCATCACCTTGAATACCCAAATTGAATGAGAAAAGAGAACAAAAGAACTTATGAAGATCTAGATGATGAAGAAATAATAAGATTGTGAGAAGCTTGAAGAAGAAGTTGTTACCTTAAGAATCAAAGTTGTCAAGCTCGACAAGAACATTGAAGAGAGAGGAAGCTCCACACCATCAGTAAAGAAAGTTGAAGAAAAATTTTACAGGTTACTAGAAAAGGAAGAATGAAGAGAAGGCTAAGAGTTATGCATAAGTTATCAAAGGCCCTATCGAGAAGGAAGAATGTGAGCCCTCAAAAAAGAACATTCCAGAAATGAAGAAAACTCAAGAAGAATATTACAAAAGAGATGAATATCAAAGAAGACCCTCCACTTTTAGGTATCATAGAATCTTAAACCATTGTGAAGGAAACAACAAAAGAGAAGATTATGATAAACCAAGGCATGAGTTTAGAAGGAATACACCACAAAGAAGATCATTCACTCCCAGGTATGGAAGTTTCTTTTATGGTCATCGTTTTAATTGTACTAACTTTGTACATAAAGCTGTAGATTGCAGAGCTCATGGAAGAAATGGTCAAGAAAGAAATGCATATGTGACTCCATATAATATTGAATGTTACAAATTCCATAACTATGGACACATAGCTTGTGATTGTACAAGCATGATGGAAACTACTATGAAAGAGAACATTGATATCATATATAAGAAGGTTTGGAAAAGAAAACAAGAACATGTAAAGGAAGAACAAATGAATCAAGGAAACCCATAAATCATACTCTTAGGATTGGAAATAGTACAAGATTAGAAAAAATCTATAGGAAAAAAGGAAGATGTCAAATACAGGAAGGTTTGGAGAAGAAATGAAAAACAAGAAGAATAAGTGAATAAAGACTAGGTCCCATAGATCATAGAATTTGTAGTAGTGCGAGAAAGAAAAGAAGTGTAGGTGAATAAAGAATATGCGCAAAAAATTGTACTCTCAGGAATTTTTGTGCAAGATCATAATGAATCCACAAGAAAAAAGAAAGAAGTTAGAGTTCAAGGAAATGATGAGCCTATAGACGAAGAGGAATATTACTCCGCATTAGGGAAGATACCTCCATTGTTATGATCCATACAACTTGGGGACTCCCAATAAATATGAATGTTGATTAGGGGGAGTCTATACAGTAGATACTAGATATCAAAGAACCATCCTTCGAGTAGTTTGAAGTGTTTGTAGAGCCAGATTCAGAGTAGTCAAATAACAGAAGTACAAAATGACAGGTTCATCGATCGAGAAGTAGTGTTCCCTTGGATATTTCAAAGGAATATCATTGACACACATTACAAGAAGGTATATATTTATTATACGTTCAATAATTTATTGCAGATCAATGGACATATTTGATTCAGTATGATAAATAGGAATAAGTGATGATCGATTATAAGAAAGAAGCCTTCATAATAGCATAGTGACAGATGGGTCAACATTGTGGACAGTTGAGTAGAACACTTATGGACAACCTATGAAATATGGACATAGATGGATTCATGAGATTATTGACAGGTCTAGACAGATATATGACAAAGCATATTTACAATTGGAATCAATGGAATCGAATGAAAAGTGGAATCGATGAATCACAAGAATACAACTAGTGAAAGGCCTTGCAAAATAGGGAAAGAGAAACCTTCAATGAAAGTCATATCGTTAGAAGGAAATCATTGAACATTATGGTCAAGTGAACATGAAAAGTAAATGAATAAATCACGTAATGAATTCTTTTTATATATGTCAATGAATTACAAGAGGAATCACCAATGGACAAGAAACCCTGAAAGAGAGGAAAGAAAACATATACAGGTAGCCCTAAATTGATCTACACTACATATTGAAGATAATTCAAGGGGAGAGAAATCATCAGAGAAAGAGATCAGGAAAGGAAATATAAGAAGCATGTAGACATGGAGAGACATACCGACAGGGGGAGTTATCCTTTTTCCCATGATGTCAAAGCGAGAGAAAGAGAAATATCAGAAGAGTAAAAGTCAAGCGCATGAATTCAGAGATGGATTATTTAGAGAAGGTATACTTTTATGGGAGTCACTCTTTGTTATTGATATCAAAGATAAGAGGAAATTGGAAAGAAACATGAGGAGAGAAAGATGTGAAGAGAAAGAACAAAAGAACCAAGATAGGGGGAGAAACCCCAAGGAGAGACACCCTTTTCCATTGATGTCAAAGGGGGAGAGAAACATAAAGAAAAAAAAATGATGAGGAGCGATGGTCATAGTGGTAGAATGAGTATTGGAGTATAAGTGTTTCCATCAATGTTAGTGTCTCCATCAATGCCAAAGGGGGAGATTGTTGGAAAAATTATTTTGATAGTTGGTTGTCATTGATTTCAATCCTTGGAGTGTTTGAGAAATCCCAAAGTTGTGATCAATATTGATGGTGATTTATTTTTCATTGATGTCAACAAGAGTGGTTGATGTCAACAGATGTGATGGGTGCATTTTATGAAGTCTACACAAATCCTAGAAGGTGTGGTTATCGAACCCAAAGTTGATCAAGGAAAAAGGTCATGAAGGACAATGTAAATGAATGTAACACACTCATGGATGGATAGTCCTCGTCATGCCATTTTTGTTGATAGGTGTCATGCCACGTGGTTCCTCATAGTTGAGGAGTTATGGCCTCATGAATTTGGAAGCACCGAAGACTGGGTAAGAAACCCCTAAATAATTATAAGTCCTAGTCAAAGGGTTAAGTGGTTGTAACAAGAAACCTATAAATTAAGGAAAGAGGTTACTTAGAAAAAGTATAAATACACCTCAAGGAATCTCTCATAAGTACATTCACACACACATTCTATTGAATATCTTTAAGTGAATAAGTCATATGGTTTATCTTTTTATTGGAAAATTTGAGGTCAAGTCTGATGTAGCAAGTCTTAGGTTGTGAAGGAAGGTTAAAGGTGAAAGTATATGACTTGCATCAATTGTGAGTAACCCTAGTTTCAGAGGTATCAACGGATTATAGATAAAGAGGGTGTGGATTGTTATCACCCTATAAGTTATAGGATCAATTGGTGACTGGGATATTATCTATCTCTAGTGTTTTTGTTTACAAATGATTTTTCATTCTACAAATAATTTGAAAAGAAAAGAAAAGAAAAGAAAAGAAAAAAGGAAAAAGAAAGAAAAGAGCGCATAAAAGAATTGCAATAAAAGCCCCATGAAATAATAGTAACTTGGTCCAAAGCTGTAGATTGCAGAGCTCATGGAAGAAATGATCAAGAAAGAAATGCATATGTGATTCCATATAATATTGAATGTTACAAATTCCATAACTATGGACACATAGCTCATGACTGTAGCATGATGGACACTTCTAAGAAAGAGAGAACCGATATCAGATATAAGAAGATTTGGAAAAGAAAACAAGACTAGGTAAAGGAAGAACAAATGAATGAAGAACACCTAGAAGTCACACTCTCATGATTTGCAGTAGTACAAGATCAAGACAAATCTACAGGGAAAAAGGAAGATGTCATATACATGAAGGTTTGGAGAAGAAATTACAAACAAGAAGAACATGTGAATGAAAACCAGGTCCCAAAGATCGTAGTCACAAGATTTGCAGCAGAGCGATATCATAATGAATCCATAGGCAAGGAGGAAGTTGTTAGAATCCAGAAAGAGGATTAAGAGGAAGATTCCAGAATTTAGAAAGGATATGAAAAGAACGTCATAATTTAGAAAGAGGATGATGATGAATCCACAAATGAAGAGCAATATTACTCTGCATAAGTGTGGGTATTTTCTGAGCCATTTGGCTTGGAGACTCCCAATAAATATGAATATTGAACATGGGGAGTCTAAGAAACAAATAAACAGATAAGAGAACTATCTTTCGAGTAGTCTGAAGTGTTTACATATTTTGGGAAAGAAATTTCAGAGTGGTTTGATGACAAAAGTGTAGAATGTCTTATGACAATTTGATTGTTTGAGGAGCAACTTTCAGAACACATTCCCATGTAGGT
>CBVK0102261955.1:0-12585 GCA_900067695.1 Picea abies | reverse complement strand
GGATATTTTATATATCTTGTTTTTTGGCACTCTTTTCTGTATTCTCTTGGTGAAGTTTGCACTATGCTGTCGAGACTATTTGGTCGATCTTAGAAAAGCTATCATTTTGTAAATTTTGGACTCATTTTGACCAAACACATCTGTTGATGTTGTTAGTATTTATTTTGGTGAAGTATACATGTAGTCTATGTACCTATTCTTTGATTCTCTATTTTTGAGAACAACATATATAAATATATGGTGAAATTTTCTACTGGAAAATGTTATGTCCTTTCACATGTAGGTTATCATTATTGGTACAAACAAATTTGCTATAATGATAGGGGAAGTTTCCGATCTTAATAATCACTTAATATTAACCTTTCTTAAGGTCAACATCAAAGGGAATTAAGAGTCAATACATTTTACAAAGAAAAAAATAAAATTTTAATTTATTTAAAAATAATAGATAATCATATTTTTCATTTTTCTTAAAAATAAGTTTAATAATTAAGGTATATACTTCTACAAAATTTCAACAATTACATTTATAATCCTCCTTCATTCTTCATTCTAATAACAGAAACACTAATAAAATTAGAATTATTTCTCTAACATTTTATTTAAGAATTAAGATATATACTTCTACAAAATTTCAACAACTACATTTATAATCCTCTTTCATTCTAACAACATAAACACTAATAAAATTGGAATTAGTTCTCTAACATTTTATTAATAGTGAATGGCATGGCATAAATTACACAATATACTTTATTGGCATGATATGAAGTACTCAATATACCTTAAATATCCATTAATTGATTTTTATTTATGTAAAAATTATAGTGATTTTTAACTTATTTATAATTACCATTGATAAAGTATTAGAAGAGCTTAGAATAGGTGACCATAGAAAATAACATAGCAATAAACTAAATCTCTTTTCAAAGGTTTTAATGGATCCCTAATTAATCTAGTCATCAATGGAATAATTTATTGGTATATACTAATGGAAAGTGTGTATATTGTTCATGCTTAATTGCATTTCACCATAAAAGACACACCAATCGAGGAGTGATGTTGTGACAAAAGTTGTTTTGTAAGTTACAAGAAAGAAGACATGAAAATGTTATCAAATAGGAACATTACATACCATTTCATTTCCATTGATATATTTCCATGAAATTATTCTACTAGTGGTTAGATCAATTGGGGATTGGGTTTAGCATTATGTCTTATTCTATAATACATAATAATATTCATCCAAATGTAGTAAAAATCACTATTAACATATATAATATATTTGTGGATATTAACATATAAAATATATATGTAGATATATATTTTCTGAATGAAAGGTTGTGAAAGGTTGATTATAAGTGTGTTTTATATTTTTTATTATTATACTTCATTTGGTTAGTGGGATGATTCATTTGGTTAATTGGACGACTCAATTTGACGTTAAATTTCGACAAAGAATAATTCAACATAAATTTATCAAACAAATATAATAAGGGTTTTATTGTTATCTTGAAAAGAAAACAAAATCTCGTTACTTTTTGATCAACTAGGCAAGAAAATTGATTTCTTAATGCTGAACAAAAGCATATTATTGGTGGCATTCAAGCATAAAAAAATATAATATGTACAAAATGGTAAGCAAGATAAGCAATTCAAGATGTTATTTGGAAGATATGAACATGTACTTACGAAATTAATTGACTTTCTATACTATAACAAAATCTTGTAAAACAAATCATGCATGTATAATAAAACAATTTAAAAAATCATACATGTATAAGAGTTCAATTTTTTAATATGAAAAGATAAGAAAAACAAAAGATAAAAAAATAGGTATAACAACTAATGGAGAAAGTTCTTATTTAACACTAGGTTAAATCACATGGGTGAACAATGACATTATTTGATAACGTTATGGAATAAACTACACCACTTCCTATATTCCAAGGGAGTTGGCAATGCATCTAGGATTTGTTAAGGAGTTTCCAATTTGTTTTTGATCCTTAGTCAAGGATGCATTATTTGATATAAAATAGTCTTTTCATATTTCTCAATTAACACTTTTCTTGGGTACCAATGTCATTGTTAACCCATGTGATTACAATGGGGTCAACTAGTTCTAGTTCTATGTAGAAGGAATCACAAAGGAGGTTTAATGAGGAAAACCAAAGCAACAATCAAATTCACATTGTAAATGGCTTTGAACCATTCAAAAATTTGTAGTTTCACAGGTGTTGGATTGAGTTATAAGCATTTAATATTTTTTTTTGGTAAGATTGTTTAATTTTATAGTTTTTCTCCTCATAAAATAATTATTATCTAATATTATATTAATATTTTTTTTCTAAGAAAATCTTTTATATTTGTTTTTTCTCAAAAGTAATTAAAATATACATTGTTGAATTTTGTTGCTTTGTTCCAAACCATTTTAGTCTTTGGTTACTGATTGATCTCTATAGTCTTCTAACTCTAAACTACAGGCCCCTCGAAGGAAATAAGACTTTACAAGCTATCCACCATCTTACCAGACCAAAAAACCTAGATTAGTGAATAAATTGTTGAACTGCTGAAAAGGAGGAGTTATCAGTAAAATCCTGAGTGACAAAGGTTCCATCCTCTAGTAGTAAATCTACTTTGGAAAGTTCATGAGCCTTCGTATTAAATTCCCTATACACATACTCTAAAGAAATGGATTGAAAATGCACTCTGACATATACTATTATGTTAAGTAAAGGAGAAAGATCAATATTTGAGATTGTACATTTATTATTGCACCAATCCATAAGCAATTTCGAATCTCCAAAAATTTGAAGTTTTGATATTTCTTTGGAGATTGCAAACTTGAGAAATATCCCTAGAGCACTTGCTTAACATGGTTGTTTGTGCCTCTTCTTACTCCATATTTGAGATAGAAGTATTGAGTCCTATTAAGAAATAATGTTTCTCCAGCTCCACAAACTCCTAGCCTACTTTGACAGGCCCCATCAGAGAACCCCCAAGAAATATTTTCATTGATATATGGCTCCTTAATCATTCAACTAAGGATCTGGGTTTAACCCTACTACACTTTTTGAAAAGCATATGAGTTTTCTGCGCTACTAGATATGTTTTTGAGGATTTATCTTCAAATGTCATTTTGTTTCTAGTGACCCACAATCCTCAGATTACATAACAAGGAAACGCTTTAAATTTTGTGATCACCTTATCTAAAAACCACTTCTCAAAACAATGGACTAGTGAGTCACCTGTCCACTATCCAAGATAATTCAAATTTGTGCAGACCTCTTTCCACTCCTATTTAGAAAAGGATCTTATCACGAAAAGGTGATCCATTGATTCTTCCTCCATTTGACACAAAATGCATCGACTTGGTCCATTCTAGTTTCTCTTGAGGCCATTGTCCTATGTCAATATTTTGTTGGACAAGGAAAACCAAGTGAAGATATTTATTATATAGCAGACAATCATGTTTCCAATTCTATGGCCACCACCATTTCAGCTCCTCCTCTGATGGGACTAGAACTAATGTCGCATAACCATGCTGACAAAACTATAAATGAAACATAAAATATAGAAGAGACAAATCTAGAATAGGAAAATGCAGAGCACAATTGTATTAGTTGATATTCTAAAGCTATAAAGGGAAAACAAAAAAACAAGATCAAGAAATCAGAAGAAAATCCTAACGACGGGTACAACTGGCAATGTACAATCATACGTTGTTGAGGTTATAAATAACACTCCCTCTTAAATGAACAATTACAAACATCGGCACTGATAATGCCTTAGTGTTGTCTCTGAAAATAAAAAATGGTTTTTCCCAATGGCTTTGTAAAGATGTCTGTGAGCTGGTCTCATGAGCCACAAAATTGAAGTGTGATTTCACCATTATTGACGAGCTCATGTATGAAGTGAAAGCGAGTGTCAATGTGCTTGATTTTATTATTAAAAACATGATTTTTTGAAAAAACAATTGTTGAAGTATTGTTACAAAAGATAGGAATTGGCTCCTTTTTTGTATGTGACATGTCATTCAATAGTCTTTGCAGCCACACGACTTGATAGGAAGCTGAGGTAGCAACAACATACTATGCCTCTGCATAAGATATTGAGACAATGGGCTGCTTCTTTGATTCCCAAGAAATCAGATTCGTGACCATGTGAAAATCATACCCTAGGGTGCTTTTTCGGTCATCTAGGATGCCTGCAAAATCACTGTCAGTGTAACCAGAAAGATGATTATCTTCAAACTGAGTGTACCATAAACCGAAAGTGAGTGTGCCAACAACATATCTCATAATCCTTTTTTCCATCTTCCATTGAGACTATTTGGGAGATTCCATGAACCTGGAAACAAAGGAAACTACATAGATAATATCAAGCCTAGTTGTTGTAATATACAACAAAATGCCTACTAAACTTTTGTACAAGATATAATACATTGTAGGGCCTTCATATTTCTTGCTCAATTTTGTGCCTAGGGGTATAGGAGTTTCTTCTGGATTGCAAACTTCCATGCATAATCTTTTGATGATGTTTGTTGCATAATTTTGCTGACAGACACAAATCCCTTTGGTTGATTGGTCAACCTCAATCCCCAAAAAATATTTCATTATTTGATTGGTCAACCTCAATCCCCAAAAAATATTTCATTATTCCAAGATCTATCATCTCAAACTCATACTGCATGGCATGTTTAAAATTGGTTAACTCAATATTTCTAGTATATATCATGTCATCAACATAAAGATAGACAATCAAAACTTTACCGTGCAGATCTATTTCCATGTATAGAGTTGGCTCATTTTGGCTTCTACTGAAACCACTCTTGATCAGGTAAGTATCAATTCTGTTGTACCAATATCTTGGAGCTTGCTTTAAGCCATACAAGGCTTTATTCAACTGATACACTTTGGTTGGATACTCTTTGACTTCAAATCTAGGTGGTTGATCCACATAGACCTCTTCTTCTAAGACACCATTCAAGAAAGTTGACTTGACATCCATCTAGTATACTTGCCATTTGTGTTGAGCTACTTTGGCTAAGAGAGTCCTTACAATGTCCAACCTTGCTACTAGAGAAAAATTTTCACCATAATCAATGCCTCGTTGTTGTGAGAATCCTTTGGCAACAAGTCTTGCTTTGTGTTTTTGAATCTACCCCTTTTTATTTAGTTTAGTTTTGTAAACCCACTTGACACCAATAATTGTCTTATGTTTGGACCCATCAACAAGATCCCATGTCTTGTTCTTCTTAATAGAGTCAATTTCTTGGTTCATGGCTTGAACCCAATGTGGCTCTTTGGCTGCCTCTTTATTTCTTGGTTCATGGCTTGAACCCAATGTGGCTCTTTGGCTGCCTCTTTAAAAGATGTAGGTTGACATGACATTAATTCAAAAAGATTGTGTTGATCAATATCATCCAACTGCTGATGGATTTATCTCAAGCTTCAAGTTCTTTGATTTTGAAGTTTAGAGGATGAGTTTCTTCTTGAAGAAGAGTTGTCTTGAGGAATTTCAGGTTGTCCTTGTACCTGCAATCTTGGAAGGACAAGATGATGTGTTTTCTGTCATGGATTTTCTGTTTTTTTATGAAGTGGTAGCAATGGATTTTGACTGTCCATAGGGAAATTTTCAGACTCACTCTGGAACTAATTTTCAAGAAATTTGACATATCTGCTGAGAATGAGTTTCTTTGAAATCGGATTGTAGAGTCTGTATGCTTTGGATGTCTCACTGTAGCCAACAAAATGCATTTCTCACTTCAATCATCCAGTTTCTTCCTCAATTTGGAAGGTATGTGAGTGAATGCAATGCATCCAAAATTCCTTAGATGAGCAACATTTAGTTTTGTCCCACTTCATGCTTCTTGAGGGACCTTCATCTTGACACTAGTGGTTGGGGATCTATTCAGGAGATAAATTGAACATGCTACTACTTCAGCCCAAAATAAATTTGACAGACATTTCCCTCTAAGAAGGGTCCTTTCCATGTTCATGATAGTCCAATTTTTTCTCTCATCCACTCCATTTTGCTGTGGAGTATACCTGGTTGTGGTTTTCATGATAATGCCTTGTGATTTGCAGAAATTTGCAAATTCTGTTGAACAATATTCTCCTCCTCCATCTGACTTGAGAATCTTCACATATTTCCCACTCTATTTTTCATCTTCATCTTTGAACTCGTTGAGCTTTCCAAAGGTTTCAAACGTGTGTATGAGGAAATAGATCCATAATTTCCTACTAAAATCATCAATAAATGTTAGAAAATAAAAGCTAACACCTATCGACTTTGTTTGCATTGGTCCACATAGGTCAATGTGAACCAACTCTAAGTGTTGTTCGACTTGAGTGGAGGACTGTGGAAAGCTTTTTCTCTTATTTTTTCGAAGAATGCAAGACTCACATGGGGGATTTTTCTCTTTGAAGATAGGTAGACCTTTCACCATGGAGTGCTTCTATAGAAGGATTAGACTCTGAAAGAGAAGATGTCCAAATATTTCATGCCAAATCATAGTTTCATTGGGGGTGGATGCACTTTGTGCATAGGATTGGGTCAAATTTGCAGTTCTAAGGGTCAGGGGAAGCATTCTATTCCTAGTCATGTGGATTTCAGAAATCAATTTTTTGTTGGGAGGTTTGTCATATATCCTACATGATGCTCCTTCAAAAATTATGTTATAGCCATTTTCAACTAATTGTCCTACACTTAACAGATTATGTTTCAGATCTAGAATGTGATAGACATCATTTATGTCTTTCTTTACATCTTGTTTAGTGAGAAGAGGTACAGTTCCTTTGCCTTGAACTTTGACTAAAGAGTCATCTCCAAGTGTTCAGATTCATAGTGCCCATACTTTTTGCAGTAATAGCATTGTATGCTTTCTTTGTCATTGGATATCCTCCCTCTACCTCTTTGAGGCTAGAAATTTCGATGTTGATTTTGATGTGTGGGACCTTCACCTGAGTGATGGTTTCTTGGACTTCTCCCTCTTCCTTTGTGACCTTTGCCTCTGCCACTGTTGAAGGAGAATTTAGTCTTGAAGGAATTGGCTATTGACCATCTTATTCTCCCTCTTCTTTTGTGACCTTTGCCTCTGCCTCTGTTGAAGGAGAATTTAGTCTTGAAGGCACTGACTATTGACTCATATTCTAGATGTAATTTGGTCTCATGTGACAACATAGAACCCATGAGTTCATCTATTGAAAAATTTGACAGATCCTAGATTCAAGGATGGATGTAAAAACCATCTCAAATTTCTTTGGAAGACTTTTGAGGAATTTCTCAACAATCCATTGATCATAGATGGCTTCACCAGTCAACCTAATATGGTTTATGATTCTCATGAATTTGGTCATAAATTGATCAATATTTTCAGACTTTGTCATTTTTAAAGTCTCAAAATGTGTCTTCAAGGTATGTAGCTTGACTGTTTTGACCTTGTCATTTCCCTGGTAGGTTGTACTAATAATATCCCAAGATTTTTTTAAGGTAACAACACCTATGATTTTTGAGAAAATCGAGTCATCCACTGAGTTTTGAATCCATAATTTGGCTTTATTCTTTCTTTTCCTCTGTTCTGCTTGAGCAATTCTCTCTTGATTGTTCACGCCAACTAGATCTGTTGGATCTGGTTCCACATAGCCAAGATCCACTGGATCCCAAAAATATTGTGCTTGTAAGAAGGATCTCATTATGAGAGACCAAAATTCATAGTTCTTCCCAAGAATAATTGGCCCTTGTGTTGGTTCTAAATGGTTAGAGGTGGCCATTTTTGTAAAAAAATCCAGAACAAAAAACAAGTTGTTAGTATTGTTCGTGATTTTTCTCAAGGATAAAGAAATACCTCTGATTTTGCTTGATGTAAATAGATAGGTCCTCTTCCTATTTCCTGCACTTAAAACCAGGTCCTCAAAATCCTGTGCGTAGCTTTGGGACAAAAGACATGGACCAAACCACTTCTTTAGCTCTGATCTAGGTGGATCTAACTATCTGAGCACGAGAACTACAGAGTCAGAACTTCGAGCTGTGTTCGTAACCATTTAATGGTGAAAAAGAGGCACTTCGAGGCTTCTTTTTAATGAAAAAAAAATTAACTTTAAACCCTCATATGACCAAGGGCGAGAGCCAAGTGCTCCAGGGCTTCGGGCTACAGGAATATCAATACGTTAAGACCTCAGTTCCTTCGAATAGGAGAATGGTAAAATAGGCGAATAGATCAACGTTCCACAATTACTTCGGGACTCTGAGCTTCAGAGCCTTCCATAGATTTAATTCACAATACCCGTGAAGTGCCAAAGGAGCGAACCTTCCAGAGATGCATAGATTTGACGGCTCTTGGACCTCGGAAAACCAACGGTCAAGATCCTCTTTGAAACATTGACCTTCAGGAGTTCCCATCTATTGAATCGTGCTATCCTTTAGAGTGTTGAATCGTTAGAGCGATGCAATCTCTGAAGTGAGGTAAGCTTGATCCTAGCGGTCCATGTTTCCTCTGAATGAGTGGTCAGGATCCACTTTGGTGCTTCAACTTTGAGGGCTATTTCCGTCACTGCTTCATAGTTCTCCTAGACTGTCAAATCATCGAACTTCCAGATGGCTTCCACATGTCCAGTGTGATCAACGGCTTGGATTTAATCCAACTCTTCGGAGCTTCTAAAGTTCAGGAGTTCTTGACTCAACACACCTTAGTTCTTCCTGAGTGTTGGTGCTCTAGAACTTTTCTAATCTATTTCCACATGGCCTTTACACCGACGGTCTGGATGCACTCCACTCTTCGGAGCTTCAAGAGATTGGTAACCTTTAGCGCATGTGCTCTAATCCTTCGAAGTACGGGGATCATTTGACACATGTTTCCTAGATCCAACAATACAGAGTTACTTTGTCTCTCTAGGACTTTGTGAACCTAGAAACCTTCTCGACCAAGTTCCTCCGGAGTGATATACTGTCAGACTGTAAGATCTGGTCACACGCATCCTCTGCCTAGATCGACGGACAAGATTGGTTGTAGAGCTTAAAATTTCTTGCGTGTTAATTTATTTCTTGATCTTCGCAATGCGAAGATGCTCGTTCATAGTGGGATCGATATCCATTGTTGATCTATTGATCTAGCAAGATCAAATATCTTGAGGGATTGTGGGGTCTGAACTTAAATACTCTTTAATTTCCCTAGCGATTTTTGCAATTGCTCTTCGTCGTCGATCTTCCTTCAATGAGATCTGACGGTCATGACTTAATCTTTAAATGATATGATGACTAATGTCACTTGTACCCAAATCTGATGGCTGAGATCTGTTTGACTCCTCTGTGTGCTCCTCGTTCTATCTAGGCTTGATATGATGGCCCAAATCTATTCCTAGGACCAATCTAACGGTTGTTGTAGCTTTTCCTTTCTACTTCTACATCTTCCTCGAGAAGAAAGGATTCCATGAATTCTCAAAGTTATTCATCTTGAATCTTCTTCTACAAATCTGCCTCACACTCTTGTTTAGCGTATTGCTCCAACGCTACTTTAGCGGATTTCTCTAGCACTCCTTTAGTGGACTACTCTCCAGGATATGTGAAGAGTCTTACCTCCCGCACTCTGATACCATGAAAAAAATATAAACAAAACAAATAATACAAAAGAGACAAATCTAGAATAGGAATATGCAGAGCGCAATTCTATTAGCTGATATTCTAAATCTATAAAGGGAAAACAAAACAAGAAGATCAAGAAGTCAGAAGAAAATCCTAACGATGGGTACAGTTGTCCAGAACAACTGGTAGTGTACAATCATACGATGTTGAGGTTATAACTAACACATGCTTGGTCATAAGTTGTCATGTTGAACTATTTTCTACCAAATCAATTCATCTTCGTGATATGTGGTGCGTATTTCATTGTGAGAAAGAAGTTATAAGTATTGGTTCCAATCTTCGAGCAATTCCACCGGTAGGTTCAAATCAAAAGTTAACTTCCACTTTCATATCCAAGTTCACCTATCCATCGAAAGAGAAATATCACTAAGATTTAAAACACCTTGATCCATACAAGCTCTCTTCATTGCTTCTATAAGCTTAAAATATCCAACACAACCTATCCAAGGATCATCCCTGATCTTCAATTTCTTTCCATTGCCTATCTTCCATGTTGTCCAATTTTCAAGTAGTGGAAAATATTTTAACAAACATTTCTAGACAATGGATGCTCCTTTCACCACAGAAGGATGAGAAGGATGAGTCTGTATCCAGTATTCCACAAAGAGATCCTAGATGTATTTATTCTAGATGATTTTTACCCACAAGCCATCCATCATAATCATTCTCTACAGTGTCTTTTCTCCCAAGGCCTGCAAGAAGAGGTAAATATTTTTAAGTCCCCATCCTTCGAAATCCTTTGGCCTTTCCAGCCTTGACCATTTCACTAAACGTATTCCATCTTGTCGCTTTCTTCCAATCCACATAAATTGAAAAAAATTCTTCTGTATTTGATCTAGAATGCCTTTATGGATGTACACAATAGATAACCAATACACAGGGATATTTTCAAGCACATATTCTACCACAATTAGTCTACCGCCACTTGAAAGCCATCCATTACACTACCACACAATTCTGGCTTCAATTTTATGATACAACCATAATTTGCTTGTGTATCTATAATCATTAGGATTTAAAGGGAATCTGAGATACTTCCATCCATTATCCAAGGAATTGTGAGGATAACGAAAAATATTGAGAACTACAACTTCAATATCCTATAGAACTTTATGAAATAAATACTGTTATTTTTATACATTGATAATCATCCCAATCACTTTGCAGAAATAGTCCATAATTAATTTAAACGATTCACACTATTGAGTGCTGCAAAGGATGCTGAACAGACACATCCAAGAAGCCAATTAACGACAAGAAGACTAATCCCAATCTGCAGTAAAACAAAACATAAGAACAACCAATTCACCCAATCATATGCCTTTGAAAGGTCATGTTTCATAACTACCACATGCATCTTCTTAGTTTTAATTTAGTTAAACCCTTCTTGGGTTGATCCAACAACATCATGAATTTGTTTGTTGGAAATAAAACCAAAGTTTTTTTCAGAGATAACTCTAGCAAGCACTTGTTTCGATTGGTTTTCTATAATTTTTAAAATTAATTTATACAACACATTACACAACAATATGGGCCTAAAATCATCTAAGGATATAGATTCATTTACCTTAGGTATTAGGGTCAGAAAATTTGAATTAACTACTCCTAAAACCATCCCCTTCAATATGGATTCTTCTATTATTTTCGATCTAGATTCTTCTATTATTTTTAGAAGATCATCCTTCATCAAATCATAAGAAAACCTAGGTAGAACTCCATTGTTCACCCATCCAGGACAGGTCTTTTTTTCTTTTTTAAAGGAGCTGAGAGTATCTTGCAATTCATCTTTGGAGATTGCAACTTAAAGATCCTTATATAGATTCTGATCCACTACACAAGGAAAGAGCCTGACTATATCCATTTTCTTAGCTATTAAGGATGCATCTGGTTCTTTGTGTAGGAACTTAAAATGGTCCACAACTCTCCATGTTGTGCCTTCAAAAGAAATTTATCTTCTTCCCTCTTCACATTCTATTTCCCATATGGTATTGTAAGTATTTTTGTAATTAGTGTAATTATGAATATATATAATAATTCCTATCACCCTTTGCAATCCATATCACTTGTCTCTTCAATATCCATTCCTCTTCTTCCAGTTTCAATAGATGGCTCTTTCTATCCTCTAAGGATTTTAATATGGAAAACTCTTCTTGGTTAAAAACTCCTCTTTGGTTTGAAGAGAATATTACCTCCAACTCAAATTCAATAGCCTCCAGCTCCTTTACGTTCACTTCTTTCTTAAGTGCTACCCATTCAAAAACCATCCTTTTGAGTTTTTTTAGTTTTTCCACCATTTGAGTCATGGAACCTTCCTCCCAATCTAAATCAACATGAATTAAATTCAAAGATACCAAATCTCGGAACTCTTCATCCTCCAACCAAGAATGGTTAGATTTAGATGGTGAGGGATTTTTTTTATATCTCCTATTTCAAACTGACGTAATACCAAATTATGGTCGAATGCACCTCTGGTCCCTAGCCAGGATCAGATTCTACCATATCCCTAATCATGTTTTCTACTACAAAGAAATGGTCAAGATGTTTTGATATGGCTTCTCTTCCCATCCTAGAGTTTCTCCATGTTGGTACTATTTGAACCAGATTCGTATATATCAATTGGAATTCCCTAAAAAGATGAGAGAAATAATCTATCAAATTATCACTACATGTTGTATCCATTGGATCATGTTATCATTGATGCCAATGGTTTGATTATTTGGGAGATTGTTGGATCATATGTCATTTATGTAAATGGTTTGATTGATTGATTGATGATTGATGAACAATGTATATGTATTGTCCTTGATGAGAATGATAGATGTCAAAGTGGAAACCAATTGATAAAGATGGATCATTTATATGATGTATAGATGAAGATGGATCAATGAGTTGTCATTGATACATGATGATGCATAGTTTGTTTGATGAAAAGATGACTCATTA
>CBVK0102260908.1:0-27845 GCA_900067695.1 Picea abies | reverse complement strand
TTTTTTTTTTTTTTTTTTTTTTCATTATTTGTTTACTTAAAAATATTATATAACATGTTCAAAACAATATATTAATCCACATATGTTTAATGTTCTACAGCTGGGACCAACAACGAAGGAAAATAATTTTGTATTAAGAAAATAAAAATTATAGAAGATGTAAATGATGATGAATTGGTCCTTAGCTCATGTGGAGTGGTGATGGAAGTTAATGAAAGGGGGATTTTTTTTTACAAAACTATGGGGGATATAGTGTAACAAATGTATAGACGTACTTTCCACTTACAATACAGAAATCAATCCAATGATTCGAAGAAACAGGTTATATCTAAACTACAGGAAGCGTTTCAAGAGCAATGGTTAATGAGACATGTCATACTTGCAATAGAAAAAACATACACCAACAAAAAAGAATCATTCAAAAAGAAATATTACTAAAAATGATTTTCTAGAATATGTATATATTACTACAAATCATTCCTAATTTATTAATATCAATTTTGTTATATTTAGTTTTCATATATCAATATAAAAATATTTAATTGTCATGTTACTTTTTTTCAGGAAGATTATGAAAATCCCAAAGGATCAACGAGATGATATCTGAAATATGCCAGTAGAAATGTCAAAAAAAGTGTACAAGGAGATGGTAAAAGAAATGGACACAATTGCATTGTAGGAGGAGCCATCTCAACAACAACGTGCGTCAAATGTATGAAATCATTGAATTTTTCTATTAGGTACATATAAATAAATAATTTCGCATTAATTATTAATTTTCAAGTATTTTCTTGCAGAAAAAACAAAAACAAAATGGAACTCATTCAGCACATAAAACAAGACAACAAGGAAGAAAAGGGTTGATAGCAAAGTTTGTGAGTAATTGTTATTTCCTTATAAAATTATCTTAAGATTTCATTTTTGTATATATTAAGTTGTTTTACAACATCCATCCTTGAATGTCTTCAAACAAGTGCCAACATACAAAGAAGAGCCATAACAAGAATCGATTGGCATTGGGATAAGTAAGGGTTGTGAGTATATATTAGCATATCACAAATTAATTGTGGAATTTGTAAGTATCTATGTTGTTTCAGTTCTCTCATTTTATAATTAATGGAACAAAAAAAATATTTTATATTAAATCTATAATTTATTATGGGGTATATTAAAACTGCAGGAAACAAAGTATGGAAATGTTCCAACATAAGAGTTGTTGATAGAAGGCATGAGATCTGGTTTTGAAAAAATGTGTATCATTCAGGACTCAATTCTTGCTATGGTATGCCATTTTTCAATTTACATTCATGTATATTATTTATTTCAATTTTCATTATTCTCACCAATGCATATACACTCATTACACTTTCTTTTTATTTTTGTAGATGGAATCTTTCAAAGAAGAGAAAAAAAAATCGAGCCAATCAACAAAACATTCGACCAAATAACCCAAGTCATGGAAGTAGCTCGAGCATTTCTGACAACAGTTCTAACGAAGAATGATGATCAATATATTTGGATATCAATGCAAGCTGTTGTATTTTTTGAAATACTTGTCTGCGAAAATCAGACATTTTGTTTAATGTAATGGACATAGTATTGTCCCAATGAAAGACAAGGAGTTACCAATAAGGGTCCCATTTTGTATGACAAAGAGACTCTTATTCATATATAATAAAATATCTTTTGTTCTATTATTTTTTGTTGTCCAATGTTCCTATGAAATGTTACGTCGTTGAATAAATATATGGATGATTAAATATCATAATGAAGAGATTTGAACACTGATGATATAACGAGATAATCTAAACATCATATCCAAATGCACTAATCAAAATTTAATTTATATGAATACTATTATAAGATATATGTCAATTTTTTGATAAACAATGGAATTAAAAAAAAACAATAATTGTGCATTGTCATAGGTCGATGCTTCTAAAAAGAGAAAATGACAACCGGTGCGTTCAATGATAAAAAGAATCAGTGCCTTTAATTATAACATCCATCAGTGTTGTAACATAGTATGCATCAGTGCTGACATAAATTGAAAAAGAACCGATATTAATAATATTTTAACCAAAAATTATAATAATAATAATACAGCTTATCGGTGCATTCAATTGATAAGTGCACTGGTGCTCCTCTTTCACGATTCCACATTGGATCCTTCTCGACATCATGCATCAGTCTTGTTTTTTTTTTAACACACCGGTGCATGTTATCATTGATTTTCTCGGTGCTTTATTCCTATTAAGGCATCAATGTGTTTATGTTTATAAGAGCATTGGTGCCCCATATTTCTTGGACAACCCCGGTGCTTTGGTTGACATATGAGCATCAAGAATTTAAGTTCAAGAACGCATCGGTGCCCAGTATCATAGATTCAATCGATGCATTGTTGTTATTAAAGCACAGGGTTGTAGTGTGTATAAACACATTGGGGCTCCAATATTTTGGACTCGCCCAATGCCTATTGTGTAATGTAGGCACATGTGTGTTAATGTTTTAAGCGCATCGATGCGTATGTCCTGTGAAGCGCACCGCATGGAAAACAATCTGCTACAACCTCTACTCTCCCAAATGTTTTTAGTTATAATGAAGTTTTGTTGTAATCTCCACAAAACCATCCACTACCAAAAACGAATGTTTTCGTGGAGGTTTTTTTGACCATTTTTTGTCATATTTTTAACACTAAAATCCTCTGCTAGAGGGTCTTTTCCTTGTAGTGAATTAACACAATACAGATATGAATTAACATAGTACATACATGAATAACCATTGACATCATAAGTAGACATCAGGTTACCATGGTTCACCCCCTCCTAGGCTATGTCCACAAAATATGTGCTTCTTTATTAAAGTTATGGCATTCTTCTTGCGCTCTTTGCTACAATAGATGTTCAATGTACAATACTCTACTTACATTAATGGATTCTTCACACATAGAACATCCTATAGTCACAACAAGTACTCAGAATTCCTCTCGTTCCTCTTCTTCCACCTCTGCCCCTTTAACTTCTCAGATCTTTTTCATATTTCATCCCTTTTTCTTGGGTTTTTTTTCCATCTCAGAATGCATTGGCTACCACTCATGCTTAGTTGGTGAAAAATCATTATGAGCTGGATACAACTCATGCTGGACTGGTTTTCCTATATTTTTCACTAGTTGTTTCTTCATGTCCCCCATCTTCTTCTCTTTTCTCTCTCTTTTTTCTTGATCCTCTTGATCTTCTTGATCCTATGAGTTTTCTCTGTACCTCGTCTCTTCTCACTGTTATCTATCCAACATTTCCTATCCAACAGGCCCCCAACACTCACCTGTGGCTTGTCCCGAGCCACTTAAGCATGTTGTGTCATGCTCTTCCATGCCTCAATAAATTTATGGAGGTTGTCCTTCGCTTTCTGTACTCCTACTGTGATTTCAGCTTCCTTGTTCATAATTTCCTCCATCATTTGCGCTATCAAGCTAGTGAGCTTAGCCTCAGTGTCTTGCGTTGCTAATGTTGTGCTAGTTTGCGTTGTAGCTAGTTCTTCTAGTACCCCGAGGGTTTCATCTTATCACAATCACAACTCTTGTGTGATCTTTCATTGTTCTTCCTTTAGTTGTTCCACTACAAGGTACAGTTTCTTGTTAGCTAGGAGTGTTGTCATTCTTTCTGTTGGTGGGAGAGTATTTGCGTGCTCAGTGGCCTGATCCTCTTGTTCCTGCACAACCATTATTTTCTCTTCCAGTGCTTGTAGCTCTAGCATATGTGTGTTCCTTCGTCGCATATAAATATATGTGTGTGCCTTCGTCGCATATATTTATACATTCTTGTTCTAAGATTTTTATCTTCCCCACCATTGTTTGTGTAGTTCATTCCCTTTGTACTCTTTCTTTTGGTGGTGTCCCTGGTGTTGCATGCACTTCCAACTACGTGATCTTCTTGCAAAGGCTCTGTATAGCCTCGATAATATTTACTACTTGTTCCTCGATCGTGGCCCTTACCACCATCGGTACTTCTGGGACCACCTTGTATAATTTTTGGATGGCTATGTGAACTTTTTATGCTATATGCTCAGCTTATTGCTTCTCCTTAAAGGATTTGGTAGCCTTTGTTTCAGCCTTAGCTTTATTGTTTAAGGATTTCTTGGCCTATCCTTTAGCTTCACTCTTCTCTGTCCTGGATTTATGGTATCTTTATGACTGGGCCTTATGGTGGTTGTATGTGTTGTTATAAATGTTGATTTATGACTTGTCCTTATCCATATGTAATTGTCGTTTCCTTCTTTTTCGTACTTGATAGCTATCACATCGTTTGAAATGGTGTAATTACAATTGCATACTTGCCAATTTTTGTGTCAGGTTTCCCTGGTTGGCATAGTTCCCCTTACCTGCACAGTTTCCATTGTCAGTCTGTATGTGCACGATCTCATTTTTTTTTTCTTGTACGGTTCTTCTTATTGCGCAACTTGTCAGACCTCTTCATAGAGTTTTATCCGACTTTCGTTCACCCAAACTTTTAGTGCTACTCCATTAAGTGTTTCCAACTACGCATCACCTGCCTCTGTCACCCCTTGGATCACATATGTTCCGAACTAGTGCATGTAGAACTTCCCTTGGTGCTGCATAAAATTGCTAACATATAGTAGTACCAAGTCGCCTACTTGAATTTTTTTTGACTTAATGTGTCTTTCATGACATGCTTTTTCCCTTGATTTTTTCTCTTGTTAATGAACCTTGTGGAAAATCTATCCTCCTCAAGTTGTACCAGTTTTGATAGTCATTCCTATTTTGCGCATGAATCTGACATATCTGTGATAGTTGTGATGCACAGGCTTGGTACAATAAATTCCATCGGCATTACTACCTCCTGTTTGTATACCAACCTGAAAGGTGTTTGTCTTGTTAACTTCTTGTTGGTTGTCATGTATTCCGATAATACCATAGGGATTCTTAAGTCCTATTCATCTCTTCCCACGTTGCAAATTTGTGTTATTGCATTCTCTAGGACTTTGTTGAATGCTTCCACAGTGCCATTAGCCTATGGGTGGTACGATGTACTCTTCTGGTGGTGGATTTGGAATTCTTTATTCAAGGCTGCTATGGTTTTATTCATGAAGTGTGTTCCTTGATCACTCATCAATGTTCTAGGACATCCAAATCGAGTTACTATGTTTTCGAACAAAAAGTGTGTGGCAGTTTTTGCGCTGCAATTTGTGACTAGCACAGCTTTTGCCCATCGAGTTAGATATTTTTTTGTCTCTGCATTACCAACTCTGGTATTTTGTCCTTCAACCTCTTTATCATGGTTGGAGGCTTCCTCACCTTCATCCATTTCTTCAATATGCATTCTGAACTAATATGTTTAAACCCCTTAACTATGCAAAATGTGCAAGTGACCATTTTGTTAGAATTAAGCATATGATAAAAAACAAATTGTCAACAATGTTACAAGTCCTTTCAAGTCATGAAGAATATATATAAATAAATCTTACATGTTATCCCTGGGATGATACAAAAATCAATTGTACACAGGCATTTCCTTCAAACCACTTTCCCAAGTGACCATGGTTCGAAACCGTGGGCCAAATCCTTCCTTAGCGCTTTTCCTTCTTCAAAAACAAAAATTCATCCATATTAACACCCCTGGTTTTGAGCCCCATATTAAATAATGTATTATTACACTGTTGAGAGGCTAGAGTACCCAAACAATTATTAAAATTCTGGTGTGCCCAAGAAATGTAATGTTTTGATCAGTATTAATAATAAACACATTGTTGGCTACTAGATGAACAAGGACTAGAGTTATAGGGGGCTATGATTCCATAGGAGAGGGGGCTTGAGGGAGTAAGCATTTATTTTATATTTTTATTCTCCATTTTTGCTTAATGGATAATAGCAGTTACGTGAGCTTCTTGGGGGAAGGCCAGGAGGTTATTGACTGCCAAGAGTTCATAAACTCGTCCTTGGTATTTTGGGGGGGTTGGGCATGGTTTTTCATTTTCTCTCACTCATGTTCTTGTTCTTGTTCTTGTTTTTCTGCTGGTTACTTCACTCATTCTTTCCCTTGCTCATTCATATTTCCTCATGCGTGTCTTGGCTTGGGAAAGGAATATGAACTGTTGAAGTGAAACCATGGTATTATGGGTTGTAGTGATTGCTGGTGTAATCTAGCCATGATTTGAGACCTGCATGTCTGAGATACATGGTTTGTGTCCCACTTTGCTCACAGCTGCAAGCCCCGAGAGTTCCAGCATGGAGATTATGGACTAGCTGCACTAGATCCTTGGAAGGAGAAGGATTGCCTGAGGGACTGCGTGGCAGAGAGCGGTGGGGATCTATTCTCTTGGGTGGTGCAGGTTGGGTAGAAGAGAGCTAGGTACTTGGATTGTTTTGAGTGCTGGGAAAGCATGTGAGATCTTGAGTGCTGACTTGTTTGGGAAGGTGAGTAACACTCTGGAATTGTCCTTATGGATTCATAGCCCTAGCTCAGGGGTGACATTGTTGTTGAGACTTGGAAAAACAATGTCTACGGTTGGGTGGAACGTCCTTGGTCTGCAGTCAGCCGATTTTTTTATTTTATAAAAGATAAGTGTTCTCTGTTATGGTATTATTTACGTGTGTATGATTTATTCCGCCGTGTATTTATTTATCATTGAATTCAATCTTTAGAATATGCATTCTTGTTGGTTATTGCTATGGATGTCATTTAGTTCCTTTCTTTTATGCATGTTTATTAATTTGAAAGGTATCTGTAAGAGAAAGAATTCTGAGAGTGGGATTGAAGTAGTGTAGCCCGACATGTGGGAGGATAGGTATTTTATAGTTTGGTATCAAATCTTAGTTCCAATACTAAGCCTAGATGGGCCATGTAAACCAATATTGAAGAAAAACTTTCAAAGAGAAATTAAGTTGCAGAGTGCTAGAAGGCGCTGAGAGCACACCTTAACTATGTTTGAAAGCTCAGGAGCTGTAGCGATTTTGGAAACTGCAATGGTCATAAGATCTATTCAAGAAGGATCAGAATCCTTCACAGCCATCAGATCTGGGAAAGGATCATAGAGGTTAAGCCCTCAAGTCCTTCGGACTTCATTACTTCAGCAATTTTAAGTTCCTTCTCATAAAAGAAGACTGAATCCCTGAAGCTCCAAAGTCTCGAAGTGAATCTATGAGGATCACTGGGAGGAGTATCGGACCGTTGGATTTGGTGAAGGATAGGTCTAGGTCGTTGGATCAAGAGTAGATCAAGAGGCAAAGTAAAGTGGAGAATATCAGACTCCAGTCATCTGATCTGTGTGCAAACAAGTGTGATTCGTAGATATCACAGCAGTTCGGAGGTTTGACATTCTAAGAGAAGCGAGTTCTCAACCTGCCAAGAGATAAATCTCCCAAAGTATTGAACTCTGGAGTTAATATGGAATATTCATGTTTGAGGACACATGTCCACAGATAATCCTATTAGGGAATTCGACATTCGAGAGATTTGTGGTGTAGTTTGGAGAAGTCTCCTGTAGTCCCAGAGTTCCAAAGTCCAGAAGTCGTGAAGCATTGGAGTGATCTGGCCTGCTGAAGTCACCTAGGGTGATGTGGACACACTTGATGCTTTCCATGTGTCACCATGTTCCATGTTTTTCAAAGACCATTCATGCCAGTTATTCTAGGACAAGTGTCACCCATCATATAGGGTTATGTGTATGTTCCTTATTTTCTACCACATAGCACCCCTTGGTGCTTAGTTATTGACAAAGACTCTAGGAGTTTGCCAATTTTGCGTTCGGAAGGAATGAAGTGTGATGAAGGTGAAACCCCTAAAGCTCCAAAGAGTGGAGTAAATCCTCACCATTGATCAAGAGAGAACATGTGGCAGTAGATCCCATAGTCCAGAGACTTGGCACTCTGGAGGATTCAAGGCATAAGAAGTTGGGGTCGAGGACTCCTAAAGGTCAAAAGACCATAGTCCATCTTAGCCATTTATTATAGTAGACATGTGTCGCCAGATCCCAAGGTCTAGAGACTTGGTACTCTGGAGGAATTGAGTTGCAGGTTGTTATGAGTCAAGAACTCCTGAAGGCCGAAGTTAATCTCGACCATTAATCAGGCAATGATACATGGAGGAAGGAGAGGATCTCCAGTAATTCATCACTCTGGGAGATATTTGGAGAGGTTCTCTGGAGAGCCTTGAAGCCTGGATTTGCAGAGAAAATTCTAGTCGTTGATTGGGAGAGGATACGTGGCAGTAGTTCCTACAGTCCGGAGACTTGACACTCTGGAAGAATTGAGAGTGTGGATAGCCTGGAACTCCCAAAGCTCGAAGTCTCAAAGCTTCTGTTGACCATAAATATAAACAATGAATAAGGATCATTGATCAGTGCATCCTATGAGTATTAGGAAATTCGATGTTTGGGAGATTAGAGGTGTGCATGTGCAAAGTTCACTGAAGCTCAAAATTCTGAAGTCACAGAATACGGAAGTGATGTGGCATGTTGATGTCACCTAGGGTGATGTGGACCACTGTACGCATGCCATGTGTCCATCTATTTCATGTGTTTGATAGGTCATCTGTGCCAATGGAAATATGACATGCATCATTAGTTGATTGGTCCATGTGTCACCTTCGTATTGCTGACGCATAGCACCTTGGGTGCACCGTACTAAGTGAGTAATGTGATCAATGTCAATATAGCTATTTAAATCAACCCACAGACCTACAACAACCGTTAGATCTACAGATCTAGGGTGGATATTTGTTTAAATATTCCAACGTAATATTAAAGTTCCAAACAATAATCAGATTCCAAATGTATAACGACGTATTTCATACAAATTGTGGGTCCACCAAAGGTGGAGTCCACCACTGCGCTTTATAATATCTGCCATGAATATGGATCATCTAATCTACGATTGGATTTCAAACTCAAAACAAAACTGTATTGAATTCAAATTACTGGTACAAGTCCTGATGTTAACCTGTGTGCATATAAAATCTCTGCAATGGATTATGACCATCGATCTCAGTCGTTGGATGCTAGGAAGTCGTGGATTGTCGATCCACCATTCTTTGCAAGTTTTCCAATTCGACGCTCTGATGGATTAGAAGTTTGGAGTTGAGAGAATCCAAGCTCTGGATAAGCAATTTTCAACTAAGCACAGGGTCATAGTCTTGGTCACATGTGATTGAGTGCTGAAGGAAAGAGGGCTAATGGCTGAATTTTTTTTTTGAAGAGGGAAAAGCTCTAAGGAAGGATTTGGCCCGCGGTTTTGAACCATGGTCACTTTGGAAAGTGGTTTGAAGGAAAATGTTGTGCAGAATTGATTTCTGTATCATCCTAGGGATAACATGGAAGTGTTATTTATATATATTCTTCATGAGTTGAAAGGACCTGTAACATTGTTTGTCAAATTTTGTTCGTCATATGCTTAACTCTGACAAAATGGTCACTTGTATATTTTGTAGAATTAAGGGGTTTAAACATATAATTTCATAATGTGTATTGAATAAATGGAAGAAGGTGAGGGAGCCTCCAGCCATGATAACGAGGTTGAAGGCCAGAATAACAGAGTTGGTAATACAGAGACATAATCTAACGGACACAAGGGCCGAGGGGAGAAAGACACATTGATATAAACTATAAGAAGACTAAAAATAGAAGTGTAGAGATACAAAGAAGAAAATGAGAGGCTGATGAGAGAGAAAAGTCATATAAATTCTCGACTGTTGTAGAGCTTAAATCAGTTGTAAAGACAATCAAAGAATGGCCAAAAACTAGAGAAAGAAGGCAGGTATCATGAAAGAGGTGATGATCGTGGAAGAGTTGGTTATTCTAGAAGTGCTAGCAGGGCTCATAGAAATCACCCACCTCTTTACTTAGCAAGAAGGTATTATGCATCTGAAGATTCCATAAGCAGTCCAGAGGTGTCTCTTGGTAGGCACCAAAGAAGGTGACATGAAGTGGACAACTTGCAAGGAGAGTTGAGGAAGCTCAAGCCACCATCCTTTGATGGTGAAAGGGAAAGGGAAGATGATGTTGAAGCATGGTTTCTTGGACTCATGAGGTATTTCCAATTTCATAAATATTCATCAAACCTAGAAGCCATAATTTCCACCTACCATTTGCATGGGAAGGCTTCCATGTGGTGGGACCAACTGAAGCAAGTTGAGCATATTAATGAGAATATGATCACTTGGAAGAAGTTCAAAAAGTATTTCCATAAGGAGTACCTCTCAGAGAATTTATATGATAAGAAAATGAAAGATATCTTTGAACTTAGGCTGGGAAGCATGACTATGGCAGAATATGAGAAGAAGTTCTTGGGGTTGTTAATGTATGTTGGGTTTATAAATGATGAAAAGGTAAAAATACAAAGGTTTTTGAGTGGACTGCCATCCTTTTATAAAGAAAAGATTCGGTATGATGATCCCAAGACCTTGACTGAGGCCATCAGAAAGGATAAATACATGTATGAGCAAGGCTAGGGAAGAGAATCCATGAAAACATCTTGGAAGGATAAGAAGAAGGAGAAGTATGATCAGAGGAAGAAGGGATTCAAAACTCCTTTCAATAGAAATGAGCCTAATAAAAATCATCAAGACCATTATTCTAAGGATGAATCCAAGAAAGAAGACTCCTTGGGAAAAAGGGGAATACCACCAATCCAATGTTGGGGATGCAAAGAAGATCACTTGTACAAGGATTTCCCACACAAAAAGGACAAAGTGAAGACTGTGCACAACATCCAAGAGGATACAACAGTAGAATACATGGGAAGGATTTGTGCAGCCTTAGATGATTGACAATAAGAATACCAATCCAACATGATCGAGGTGGAAGGTAAGATCATAAATCAGCCTGTTTCTATTTTAATTGATTCGGGAGCAATTCATTGTTACATTGATCCTAAAATAGTGGATAGATTACATTTGGAGAAAAGTGAGCTTGGGAAATCAAGTTTGGTTCAACTATACAATGGAACCAAAAGGAGAATCCATGATATGGTTAGAGGTTGTTCCATAAGCCTTAATGGTGTGAATACTAGTTCTGATATGAATATCATACCACTGGGATATTATGATATTCAAATTGGAATGAATTGGTTGGACAAGAACCATGTTGTCCTGGATTGTCATAGCAATATATTTATGTCTTAATGGAGATGGAAAATAGAGCACTGTGAAAGGTGTACCAATACCCATCTATATAAGGGATATTTCATCCTTACAGTTGAAGAGATGTTTTAGAAAAGGGTGTCAATTGTATGCAACCCATGTGGAGGAGACAGAAAATACAAAGGGTCCAAGACTTGAATATTTTACGGTACTACAAGAATTTGAATATGTATTCCATGAAATACCAAGGTTGACACCAAAAAGGGAAATATATTTCTCTATTGATTCAGTTCCAGGAGTTTCCCTGGTGTCAAAAACACCTTACAGAATGAGCACACCAGAGTTAAAAGAATTACAAATACAATTGGAGGAATTGTTGAAGAAAGGGTACATACGCTCAAGTGTTTCACCTTAGGGAGTGCTAGTACTCTTTGTCAAAAATAAATATGGGACCTTGAGGCTGTGTATTGACTTTCGACAGTTGAATAAGTCCACTATAAAGAACAAGTATCCTATACCTAGAATTGATGACCTCTTTGATCAGCTAAGAGGATCAAAGATATTTTCAAAGATAGACTTGAGATCAGGATACCATCAAGTAAGAATCAAAGAAGAAGATATCCATAAGACATCCTTTAGAACCAGGTATGGGCATTATGAATTTGTAGTGGTGCCTTATGGACTATCCAATGCACCGGTTTTCTTTATGTTCTTAATGAATGGCATATTCATAGATTATTTGGATAATTTTGTCATAGTATTCCTGGATGACATACTTTTTTATTCTAAGCCAAAGGAAGAGCACGAACATCACCTAAGATTGGTATTGCAAGTGCTAAGAGAAAATCAGTTGATGCCAAGCTGAGTAAGTGTTCTTTTTATCAAAATCAGATCCATTAATTGGAGCACATTATTTCAGATCATGGTATAGCAGTAGACCTAGAGAAAATTGAATCCATTAGAGAATGTCCAGTACCCAAGAATGTTTCAAAAGTTAGATCTTTTATGGGATTAGATTGTTACTACAGAAGGTTTATAGAAGGGTTATCTAAGATTTTGAATTCCATCACTTCTTTGAAAAAGAAGGGAATTAAATTTGAATGGACATCTGAATGTGAAAAGAACTTTAATTTGTTGAAGGATTTATTTACTACTACACATGTGTTAAATATTTCTGACCTAAATGAAAGTTGTGTGGTATGTACAGATGCATGTAAGGAAGGACTTTCTTGGAATACACACTCAAAATTGACATGTCATTAGTTATGAGTCCATAAATCTTAAGGAACATGAGAGGAACTATGCCACACATGACTTGGATCTTGTTGCCATTGTCCATGCATTGAATATGTGGAGGCATTATTTCATGGGAAAGAGATTTGAATTAAGAACAAACCATAGTGGTCTGAAGTATCTTTTTGAACAACCAACTTTGAATGTCAGGAAAACAAGTGTTGGCCCTTGACCAAGTTTTGGATACCCTTGGTCAAGTTTGACCTACTTTTAGACTTTGACGGGCTGTCGAAAGCAGAGCACAAGAAGAAGCGGAGATCGTGGGATCTCGGCTCCTTTTCGGTCCTTTTTGGGTTTTGGGATAATGTAATGGGAATGGCATGTCGGCCCATGGGTTTACCCATGCTTAGGCCTATTTTGTAATATATAAATAAACATCTAGGTGATGTAAGTGTAGGTAGAGAAGAGATAGAGAGGCATCTATGTGATGTTGTGCTAAGTGCAAGTGTGGCTTGTGAATTCTTTGTGCATACTGTGGGAGACTTGTGGACCTAAGCGCAAGTGATTGTGATAGACTGTGGAAGGATTTGTGTTGTAATGCAAGGAAGGAGGATCTAGCGAGGTGTGAAAATCTCCTATCCTATGCAGAGTAAGGGTTTTGTGCCTCTGTGCCCTACTTTTGGACTTCGATAGGCTGTCAAAAGAGGAGCGCAATACAAAGCGGAGATCGTGGGATATCGGCCCTTTTTTGGGTCCTTTTTGGGTTTTTGGATTATGTAATGGGAATGGGATGTCGTCCCATGGGTTTACCCATGATTAGGCCTATTTTGTAATATATAAATAGACATGTAGGCAATGTAAGTGTAGGTAGAGAAGAGATATACAGGCATCTATGCGATGTTGTGATAAGTGAAAGTGTGGCTTGTGAATGCTTTGTGCATACTATGTGAGACTTGTGGAGCTAAGTGTTAGCGTCGGAAGTCACCCCTGGATTGCAGCAGGAGCAGAGCCCGACTCCCATTAGTTTATGTCACGATTTTTTTATGAAATGGGTGATCGAATGGAAGTTAACTCAAAACAATATTGTTCTAACTTCGAAACTAGGCCAGGCGTGCACGGGCAAGTGAGGTCTTAGATAAAATTCAGACAGTAAGTCGTAGTAAGGGTGAGTAGGAGGAATACTTGTATCAAAGAGATGCAAAGGTCTGTCGTAAACATCAGGTTTCTAACAAACTATAGAAGAAGGCATCTAAATGCAAGATCTTCTTACATTCAAACGCAAAACACCGGAGAATACAACAATGTAACAATAAATCCTTTATCATAACATGATTGCAATAATTCGCATGAATCATTCGTTCACAAACTCTCTCAGCATGAGGTGAAAATTAGATGGAGTAAGAAAAATTGCCTGTCATAAAACAAGAAATCTCACATACAGATGCATAACCAGAAAGCTAGAATGTTTATTAAAAATTTACAATCGGGATCTTCTCTCTACCATCGATAGATTACAAAATACAAAGACTGAGTCTATATACTCAGAAAAATTTGCCTAACAGAGGTGCGCTCGCCCTTCAAGGCATAGTGTCTCTTTAATCAAACTTTAGATGGAAACCTTTCGTCAGACATCTCCTTAACTTCACATCGCCTTTGTAGGGGAGGTAGATGAAACATTAAAGGACAAAATGGCATGTGCAGACTTCCTCTGGTCAGATGAGAACTCGACGTGACCCCTTTTTGGAGAAAATCGATGTACAGGACCTTCTCGGGCAGACTGCCAACTGGAACTCCATGCCTCGCATTCAATGAGTGAGCTGAGGTTTCAACTACCTCCATTCACCTCCATTTATTTTGGTGAGGACTAAGATCAAGATCGAGCTGAACTATCTTTTGGAGAACCCAGTGATCCTTCCTCTGGCTGAACCTGACATCTAGCTCTTTGGCACAACTCTTTTTCTTTCCCCAAGTGACCGGTCGTCAAGACTGCAAGCCCAAACCCTGAGTACTTTGGGTGCTTCGCATCTCGCAGCTAGGAGGAGGTTGATTCTCATTATTCAAAGTCATGATGCGTGAAGAGGCGATAGAGCCTAATCATGCACCATGTACCCCATTTTGATCAGATGACCAAGAATACTTTCGGCAATGCCGTGGGCCCATCATTTAAAAATTCTTTGTGTTTCATGATTCGTGAGTTCGCGGGTCGGAGACCCTTGGCTCCTCTTTTCCAAACACTCGCTTCCTGAGATGGTGATACAGGCAGGGCTCCTTTTCTAGTCAATGCTCTCCATATGTAACCGTCGGCTAGGGCCCAAGTACTTGCGCTTCTCACTAGTCGTGACCTCGCGAGTTGGAGTATCGAACTTTGGCATTCTCTCCTCGCGAAGTCCCTAAACGCGATGGTCAGTGATGGTTGACCTCCTACAGACACTTTTCGCAACTCGAAATATCGCGCAACCAAAGGATATGGTCCACCCTTTGAAATCACGAACCCTGACTTTGAGAAATAACACTGCGCTTGAACTGCTCGCGATCAACGGCCCTCGTAACTTCGCGAGTGCCTCCCAAAGAATTTTGACCATTGAATTCCTTAAAACTTTTTTGCGCTATACTTGGTGTGACTCAGTTAATCTGCAATTACCCATTAACCACTATTCTTCTCTATCGCTGAATCCTTTCTGCTGAAGAATGAAATGCCCACTCGCTTGATTTTAAGTTCGAAAAGGACTTCTTCTGCACGCTGCGCTTGGGCGCTCCTTGTGCAACCTACAAACCTGGATATCCCTATGCCTAAGACAAGTATTGTTGCTAACATTAGGCTCCATGGGGGATAGAGTCATCCCTTTGATGCTCTAAGGACTCATTTTCTAGTTTCAATGCCTTTCTTTTAGGCTATGGAGTCATTACTAAGCCGAAAAATAAAAATAAACAAAGAGTCAAAAGGACAATATTTACAAACAAAGGAGCCACCGAAGGGTCAGAAAAAACATTACTTAAGAAAATGCCCATTTACTGGGCTGTTGAAAACTTCTTCACCCTCCAAATCCTGCAACATGTACATGTTATTTGAGAAAAATTCAGAGATTTTTAAGGGCCCGATCCATAGGGCTTCAAATTTGTCATGCTTGCCCTTGTCTTGCTTAGGAGCATCCCATTTCAGTACCAGGTCTCGTATCTGGAACTCCTCCTTCTTGGCTTTCTTATCAAAAAACTGCTTGATCCTCTGCTGACGGTCCTAAATTCTGATCATTACCTTCTCTCTAGCCTGCTGGACTTCTATTAGCTGATGAATTCTTCGAGAAATATCATTGGGCTCTTCTTGATAATCCTGGAAGAATTCTGCTACGGGAATGGCCAGTTGAGAAGGGAAGATAGCTTCTACTCTGTAAACTAACTGGAAAGGGGAGATGCCTATAGATCTCTTTATGATCACCCAATTGGCCCATAGAGAGAATTTTAGCTTCGAGTTCCAAGCCCTTTTGTTGTCTTCCAATAATCTTTTGATGATCCTTATCAGGCTTTTGTTGGAGGATTCTGCTAAACCATTTCCCTTAGGATAGTATGGGGTGGAGTGAATCGGTTTGATCCCGAATTGTTCATAGAAATTGACTAACGGCTTAGCCTTGAAAGAGGATGCGTTATCAGTAACAATCTTTCTTGGGCAGTCGAACCTTACGATGAGGTCTTCCAGGAACCCAATGATTGCCTTGTGGGAAGCACTCTTGGTAGGGATAACTTCAATCCATTTAGTAAAGAAATCTATGGTAGTCAGAATCCATCTGTGCTACCCGCTGGAAGCAGGGTGTATTTCTCCAATAAAATCTAGGCCCCATTGCTGGAAAGGTCCCGAAACAACTATAGGCTTTAAAGGCAGGGACTTGAGCTGTTGCTTTCCTGAAAATATTTGGCATGGGATACAGTCTCTAACTCCTCTATGGACATCAGTGAACAAGGTGGGCCAGTAGTACCCAGCTCTGAGAATTTTGTGGGTTGTGGTCTTCCATAAATGGTGCCCTCGACATAGGTCATTGTGAAATTCAACCATGATCTTGTCGGCCTCTTGTGGATCCATGCATTTTAAAAGCAACACCAGGGGGTCTTTCCAGTATAAAATTTGATCGACAAGGCAGTATCTGACCGCCTTGAGCTTTAGAGCTCTTGCTTTGTTTCTTTGCAGGCCGTCTGGAGGCCATAACTCCTGTAGAAAATATATGACATCCTTATACCAAGGACATCAAGCCAACATGGGTTATGTTTGAGGGTTTACATCAGACAGCTGATTCTTCTCATTTTTTGAGCATGCATTGATGAAATCTACCCCCAAAGCCTTGCAATTAGCTTAAACCAATAGCCTGGCTAAGCCTTGGCCTTTGATCAATTTGGTAGGCCTTATTTCCAAGTCAAATTCCAGGATCTTGGCTATCCATTTGCTCCTCTTCCCATCTATGTCGAGCTGTATAAGGATGTCCTTCATAGAGGCTAAAGGAACGTATGCGGTTACTTTTGAGTGCAAGATATAAATTATGAAAGATTTGAGAGCTTTAACCAAGGCATAGGCCTGCTTCTCCATGATTTCATACCCAATTTATGCATCTCTGAATGCCTTGCTGAAGAAGGTAATGGGTTTCTCTCGCCCTTCCTCATTTTTCTGCAACAAGACTGCTGCTACTGTATCAAAAGAAGAGAAATAGAAAATTAGGAAATCTTTGGAATAGTCAGAACTGATCAAAACAGGTGCCTCAGTCAATGCCCTTTTTATTTGGACAAAATATTCCCTAGGTTCAGTGGTCCATTTCACTTCATTTCCCTTCCTGAGCATGGTTGTAATGTGTTTCACCAGCTCAACAAAATTTGAGACAAATCTCCTCAGAAAATTAATCTTCCCCAAAAAGGCTTGAACTTCCTTATTAGATCTAGGAAGTGATAGGGTCTGAATCGCCTCTACCCTGCTAGGGTCAATACTCACTCCTTCTGCTGATACTATATGGCCTAACAACTTCCCTTCCTTCATAGAAAACAAATATTTCTTAGGATTTAGGGAAAGTCCAAACCTCCGACATTTCGAAAAAACTTTTCTGAGGTGACAGCAGTGCTCTTTGTCATACCTGGAGAAGACTATTATGTCATCTAGATAGATCACCACAAAATTATCTTTCTCTCTGATGAAGGCTATATCCATGGCCCACTGAAATGTGGCTCCTGCATTCATCAACCCAAAAGGAATTTTGGCATACATGAATGTGCCCTAAGGAGTGGTGAAGGCTGTCATTTCCCTGTCCTCAGGCATGACCGATATCTAATTATAACCAGAAAAATCATCGATCATGGAAATCCTAGATGCATGGGTTACCCTCTGCAATATGCATTCCATGTTGGGCAGGGGATAATTGTCTTTCTTTGAGCTCCTGTTCAGGTTCCTGAAGTCGACACAAAGCTTTATTTCTCCACTTTTCTTCCTTACCGGAACCAAATTGGCCACCCATTCGGAATATCTCAAGGGGACGATGATCTGGGCCTCTAACAACTTTTTCACTTCTTTCTCCATGACAGGCAGTAGCATGGGATTTATCTATCTTAGCTTTTGCCTAAATGGCTTAGCCTCTTCCTTCAGTGGGATCTTGTGTTCAATGACGGATGTGTCATATGTCTTGAGGTATTCATAGGTCCGTGCAAACACATCAACAAACTCCCTCAGCAACTCAGTATATTCATCCCTCTGTTCTTTGGTCAAACTGCTTGACAACTTGACAAACTTAGGCTCCTCCTGGGTGCTAATGTTGCACTTGGTTGTGTCGGAATCTTCATCTGAAACCCTACCCTTTATTGCCACATCATTCCCATCGAACAATCTTTCTAAAGGGACTAGTCCCCTCAGAATGTGATTGCTAGGCAGCTGAATAATCTGGTGGTTAGCAACTTTATTTAAAAACACCTCGGGGTGAGGGTCACCTTCCAGGTCAGGATCCTAATCAATGTGCAATGCAGAAAATTCATCAACGGATTGGAGAAATTTTTCGATTTCCAGATCATCTTCGAATACCTTCCAATGCTTGACATTGTCCGGTACAGAGGGCCTATATTTTATTTCAACATCAGATTTGACCATAGGCGACAGAGGAACTTTGAGCAAACTAGCTAAGACAACTAAAGAATCGGCTGAAGTATTTCCCCCCCTCGGAATGAAAGAAATGTTAAAATCCAAGAAGAAACTATCAACCAGGTCCCACACCTCATTTATGTAATTTCTGAGATGGGGATTATTAGCGCGATAGGCATTTCTGACTTGCTGGATAATCAACTTAGCATCTCCAAATATTTCTATATCCTTAATCCCCATTTCTTTTGTAGCCCTCATACCTAGAACAAGAGCTTCATATTCCACCACATTGTTGGTGGTTTCAAATTCCAGCTTATATTACAGGGATATGGTCTCCTGAGAAGGTGAAACAAAAAACACCCCAGCACCAGCACCTTCCCTAGAAGAGGCTCCATCAAAAAACATTTTCCAGATGGGGGTGATGCAGGGAGGGAATTCATGAGGAGTGGTGGGCTGCTTTCTGAGTTTAAGAGGAGACTCGGGAGCATGAGTGAGTTGTAGTAAACTGGAACCTAAATCAGTGTCCAAGGAAAAAATGGGATGGTTGGTGGGATTAGCTTCATCACTGATTATATAGGCCAACTGGGCTTCCCTATATAGCCTCCTATGTTCTCCTCCGAACATTGGGATATTAGCATATGTGAGGTCCATCTGTAAAGTTCCCCTCAGTCTTCTTATCCAATATCTTGACAACAACATACCGAACTTGGGGGGGACATCAACCACTACAATATCCATTACCACACTTTTCATGGGCAACTAAAACAAGGTCACAACCAGGTCTTTGATAACCCCTAGACATTGAACTTTCCTGGAGTCAAAGGAATAGAGGTCATGATAGGCTCGGGTGACTTCTAGCCCTAATTCTTCCATGACAGTTTTGGGCATGAGGTTGTGAGAAGCCCCTGAATCCATCAAGCAGTTATGCAACACCTTGTCATGTATATTTAAGGAAGTGTAGAAGGGAGGGGATGAGTCATTCTTGTCTTCTACCATAGGACCTAAAATAACTGCAGGATTTTCATCTTGCAAATTGATGGAGTCTGTGGGAAGGCATGAGACCTCAGACTATAAAATCTCAAAGAAGCATTTCTTGAACCCTTCATGTTTAATCAATTCCGTCAGGGGCACAGGAATCCTGATCTTTTGAATTTCATGCTCGAAACTAAAAGAAGATGTAAGCTTGGGGATTTCTCTTATTTCAGGAACATGACTCTGGACTATGGGAGAGAGGGGTTGGGTCTTCTTACCTCTGTGACTGTCTGCTACTTCATTAGCAGGTTTCTCTGATCTAGTGGACTGCTTAGGAACATCAGGTGCTACTGTCTTTTTCTTAGAGCTCGTGTCATACCTACCGTGGGTGCCACTGGTATTGTCTCCCTTTATCAGTTCATTTAGTTGACTGTCTATGAGAGACTCCTCGTATGCCGATTGATTTAGTTTTGGAAAAGGAGGAGTGTCTCCAAAGCAATGGATTTCAGGATCAAGCTCTCATGTTTCTCCTTCTTCTTCCTTGGCCATAAAATTGTTTTTGAAAGGGGGCTGAATTTTTTGGTCTTCTTTGTCTCTTCCCTTCTCTCTTTTCATAGTTGGGGAAGTAATATTGTTTGGCCTCCTGGAACCTCCTTTGTTTTCGGTGTTCTGAGGGCCCTTGTATGCTTTTCTCCCCTCCACCTTCATTCTCTCCATCTCTGCAGACATAGACTTCACCATCTTTGTCAGTTCATCCACTTGAGGGTGGGGCACTGATGGGCCAGAAGTGGAGGTTTTCGATATTCCCTTTCTTATGTCTTTTTTGGCCTTATTCCTCAGTCTATTAGATGATAATACATTGGATTCCACTTCTATGGATGCATATTGCATTTGGGCTAAGGAGGTGTCTCTTCTTTCTCTCAACAAAAGACAGAAATTGGGACCAAACACACTAGCATAAGAAATCTTGGCCGAGGCTTCTGAGGGCTTTATTTCAGCAGGAATTTTATTATACATCTTATTGAATCTTTTGGAGAAGTTAGAGATAGATTCTCCTTCCATCTTCTTCAAAGACCCAAACTCTGTCATGTAATACATGAAGTCCTTCCTATCTCCCCACTGCCTCAGGAAAGCACTATCCAGAGCTTCGATCCCAGCAATAGATCCTGGGGACAATCCTCTAAACCATTTCCTCACCTCGCCATCCAAGCTCTGGACAAAGACTCTCATCTAGACATATTCATTTTCAATGTTCAGGTTGTCTACATAACTGTAGAAAGCAGACAAGTTCTCTTCCACAGTTACGCCCCCTTCCCCAGTGAACTTGGGCATGTATTTCAAGTAATCTCCAGCAGGGAGAGGATTCATAGGATGGAGTAGGACTAAGGGGGCATACCTAGCAGTGACTATGGAATCCATTCTATTCAGAGGGGGATTAGCACCAACCATAGGAATATTAGGTGAAGGAGAACTTGGAGGAGAAGGAGTTCGAAAATGGGATACTGGGAATGAGCTTCCGGGAAATAATGGGGGATTTAGGGAGAGGGATAGTGGGCTCGAGTCAGTAGATGATTCTTTCTACGTGGAAGAGGTGGTAGTAACAAGAGGAGGAGTGGGGAAGTCTTCTTCGGTCCTGGGTCTATGCCAAGGTATAGCTTCAAGGGAAAGGGGAGTGACAAGGATTTCTCCCTCCAATCCCAGACTGGGAGGGGAAAACTCAACAGGAACACTCCCGAAATTCAGGAAGCGGGAAACTTCAGAAAATGGTCTGCTAGGAGGCTGAGGAGAAGAAAATGGAGTTTCTATAGAAGGAGATAACGGATTACCTGGTTTAGCAGTGGAAGCTTCTCCTTCAGGGGCCTTTCCTTTTCTGAAAATCACCTCGGGATCAACTACAGGTGTAGCTAGGGGCAGTTGTGGATGAGACCGTGTGTGTCTACCTCTGATAGCCACAATTAATGCAGCAGGTTCACCACAGTGGAGTCGTCAAAATGGATTCATCGGGTGCACAGTTGCAATCTTCGAAGGCTCTAATACCTGATGCACCTTCAGAATCAGAGGCTCAATGTCATTCAATCCCGGGGAAAATTTGCAACTTCGTCCCCAGCAACGGTGCCAGAAATGTTAGCGTCAGAAGTCACCCCTGGATTGCAATAGGAGCAGAGCCCGATGCCCATCTATTTATGTCACAATTTGCTTATGGAATGGGTGATCAAATAGAAGTTAACTCAAAACAATATTGTTCTAACTCCGAAACTAGGCCAGGCATGCATGGGCAAGTGAGGTCTTAGATAAACTTTAGACAATAAGTCGTAGTAAGGGTGAGTAGGAGGAAGACTTGTATCAGAGAGATGAAAAGGTCTGTCGTAAACATCATCTTTCTAACAGACTGTAGAAGAAGGCATCTAAATGCAAGATCTTCTTACATTCAAACACAAAACACTAAAGAATACAACAATGTAACAATAAATCCTTTATCATAACATGATTGCAATAATTCTCATGAATCAGTCGTTCACAAACTCTCTCAGCATGAGGTGAAAATTAGATGGAGTAAGAAAAACTACCTGTCATAAAACAATAAATCTCACATACAGATGCATAACCAGAAAGATAGAATGTTTATTAAAACTTTACAGTTGGGAGCTTCGCTCAACCATCGATAGATTACAAAATACAAAGACTGAGTCTATATACTCAGAAAATTTTTCCTAACAGAGGTGCGCTCGCCCTTCAAGGCATAGCGTCTCTTCAATCAAAATTCAGATGGAAACCTTTCGTTGGACGTCTCCTTAACTTCGCATGGCCTTTGCAGGAGAGGTAGCTGAAACATTAAAGGCCAAAATGGAATGTGCAGACTTCCTCTGGTCAGATGAGAACTCGGCGTGATCCCTTTTTGGAGAAAATCGATGTACATGACCTTCTCGAGTAGACTGCCTGCCGAAACTCCATGCCTCACATTCAATGAGTGAGTTGAGGTTTCAACTACCTCCATTCACCTCCATTTATTTTGGCGAGGACTAAGAGCAAGATTGAGTTGAACTGTCTTTTGGAGAACCCGACGATCCTTCCTGCGGTTGAACCCAGCATCCGGCCCTTTGGCACAACTCTTTTTCTTTCCCCAAGTGACCGGCCATTAAGACCGCGAGCCCAACCCCTGATTACTTTGGGTTCTTCACGTCTCACAGCTAGGAGGAGGTTGATTCTCATTATTCAAAGTCACAATGCGTGAAGAGGCGACAGAGCCTAATCACGCACCATATACCCCCTTTTGATCAGACGACCCAAAATACTTTCGACGATGTTGTGGGCTTGTCATTTAAAAATTATTTGTGTTTCATGATCCACGAGTTCGCGAGTCGGAGACCCTTGGCTCATCTTTTCCAAACTCTCGCTTCCCAATATGGCAATATGGGCAAGGATCTGTTCCTAGTCAGCGCTCTCCATATGTAACCGTCGGCTAGGGCCCAAGTACTGGTGCTTCTCGTTAATCATGACCTCGCGAGTTGGAATATCAAACTTTGGCATTCTCCCCTTGCGAAGTCCCGAGACACGATGGTCAACAAAGGTTGACCTCCTCTGGACACTTTTCGCAACTCAAAATCTCATGCAACCAAAGGATATGGTCCACCCTTCAAACTCATGAACCCCGAGCTTGAGAAATAACACTGTACTTGAACTGCTCGTGATCAGCAACCCTTGTAACTTTGCGAGTGCCTCCTGAAGAGTTTCGACCATTGACTTCCTTAAAACTTTTTTGTGCTATACTTGGAGTGACTCAGTTCATCTACAATTACCCATTAACCGTTGTTCTGCTCTATCACTGAATCCTTTCCATTGAAGAATGAAATGCATGCTCACTTGATTTTAAGTTCGAAAAGAACTTCTTCTGCGCACTGCGCTTAGGAGCTCCTTGTGCAACCTATAGACCTGGATATCTCTACGCCTAAGACAAGTAATGTTTCTAACACTAAGCACAAGTAATTGTGATAGAATATGGAAGGATTTGTGATGTAATGAAAGGAAGGAGGATCTAGAGAGGTGCACATATCTCTTGTCCTATGCAGAGTAAGGGTTTTGTGGCTCTGTGCATGTAACCAATTGAGGAAGCTAATAAAGAAGAAGAGTTGGTGGACATAACCCCACGGTGGGGTTGAACCATGCATATGTTGTTTTTCTCTACTTTGTGCGATGTTTTGATGTGTTATATGCTAAGTGTTTGATATAGATAGATAGTTAGATCTGTTAATTCTTTGTGCTTATGATGAACCTGGATACTAGATCTGACTTATGTGAACTTGCTTAGTGCTTGAATCTGCTAGATCTAATCTATTTCTTTATGCTAAGTGCTTACATATATTAGATTTGGTTGAATGTTGCGATGCTTTTTTTTCTCTACGGAGTAGATATTAGTTAAATAATAACGAATTGATGGTGCTAAGTGCTCTATTAAGTATTATAATCACAAATCTATGTCCCAACTAAGGTTGCATACACTGGAGTCGTGCAACCACCCCTGCCTCTACATCGGGTGAGACTTCATCTACTTCGTAGGTGTTGCTGAAAGGGCCGGTAGTTAGGGTTTTGTTGGTGAGATGTTGTAGCATTGAACCCTGGGTCTGCCCCTAGGCCAACAAATGGTTCCATTGCCGAGACCTAAAATTGTGATTGTTGGGAACTAATAAAGAAGAAGCCTCATGCAAAGAATCGACCTAAAACTGTGAAATCTATGTGCATAGATCTGTTTCCCTAGGGCACAGAACTCTACTCGACTTATGAAGCTCTGTGCCAAGAAAAGAGGTAAGATCTGCAAGCTCTGTGCTCTGATAAAGGTAAGAATAGTGAAACATTTTATATCTGAAAGCTTTGTGCCCTATACAAGTAAGACAAGTGGAAATTTTTTCTCCAATAGTATGGATCTAGGTATGGTTGATAGATTTTGTCCTAGCTTGAAAACTAGGGTACTGGTAGATGAAAGAAGGTTTGATATGAGTAGAAATAATAAGAGTAGTGAAATATATTTTATACCTATGCATAGAAAGAATGTTTGGACTAACAAATGGATGTAGGACCCTAGAAAGAATTTTTTGTAGGTTAGCTCCTATGATCCTAGCGCACAATATAGGAAGGGTTGGGGATCATTTAAAAAAAAGAGAGGAGTAACCCTCTGTTATAGTTGCAGATGACTAAAACATCTTGCTAAGGAATGCCCTGGGAGAAGACCTAGTTGTCTCTGTTGTAAAGCTACGAACCATGAAGTATTGGTTGCCCTAGAATGATTGCTAAAGTTGAGAGAATGAATCTGAATCAAGAAAAATATAAGGCAAATCTAGAAACTAAAGTCATGGAAGAATCCCAGAAAGAATCTGAGAAAGTATTGCTACAGATGAAAGAAACCCTGAATGACCACCGACATGTCAAATTACCATAGATATTCAAAGAAAAAGAATGCATTGAAGCAAGAATAGGAGACTTTGACATTGATTGTGTTCTAGTTGAGGAAACACGGGTGAATATTATGACAGAAAGAACTTGGGAAATTTTAGGAAATCCTGCTATGATTCCTTCATTAGGAGGAATAGGGTTATTCAGAGGAAAATTGATAACCCTATGTGGGAGTCTTACCAAGCTACCTATGACTATCAACAGAGCTTCAATAGAAGAATATTTTGAGATTATTAAATTCATTGAGGACAGCGCACCATTTACCATGTTATTAGGAAAACCTTGGATTGAAATAGATTGGTCCATAATGAAGGAAGAAAAAGAAGCCTTAGATAAAAAGAGACAAGAGTTCAAAGACTTTATAACTAGAAGGATTGCACACTTAATTGAAGAACAGGAGAACAGATCAAAGCTATTTAACACCAGAGACTTGTATGTCAAAGTTCCAAGAACACCAGAGGATCCACATAAGATTGAAGTACCTATCCTAGATAAAGAAGAAGTATTACCCTTGAATCCTAGGAAAGAATCACAACAGTGCAAAGTCTCTATGTCAAAAGAAGATAAGAATCAGAATGGAAAAAGGAATACTGAGACAAAGCTCACTGGAAAGAAGGCTAGAAAATTAAGTAAGAAGAGGGCTAAGATCAAAAATTTGTCCAACAGGATCCAGAAAGAACATTGCAGAAGGAAAATTTGCAAAATTGGAGCTTCATCGGGATATCAGAACATCGACACATGGCACTTTTCCATGGTGAAGCAATATAGTCATTGGGGACATTATAACCATTAGACTGATGCTCTGAACGTATAGAAAGACATTTATGGACAGAAAGCTTGCCATTAGACCATTGGGACCGCTCCATAATGGACATAACAGAGTTAATGAAGGCCTCATACCCATTACAAGCGACTCGTTGTCGAGTTACCTATTTATCTTGTCGCGCCATGCAACGAGAACACTTTTTCCAACTGAGAATCTAAGCCTGCAGACTAAGTTCATTTTGCACAAAGATCATCGTGTTATTGCTGTCTATCCTATTGTAGTGTCTAAGTTACCCTCTGAACACCAAATTTTCCATCCTGAGCGCATATGTCCGAGGAGATCAACGCAGTCGAAGAATCAATGAAGGAAGTTCTCATCAACCTGATGACTAAAAGAGTCATGTCGAAGAGAGGATTATATGTAGGTGTACAGGCTTTGTCCATGAGAATAGTTCAAGCATCACCGTCAACTTCTCATGGAGCCAGACCATCCTGGCCACTAGAAGAGAAGCGAACTAAGCACAAGGATAATCTAGAGAATTCCAAATTGATCCCGACTATACTACCCACCTATATTCCACCTCTGAGTGGCACCGTAAATCACAACATCGTACCTAGAGATTTTGAGTATGCCTTGGTCACTACATACCTCCCGAAGGGGATCCGTGCAGTTCGAGTAGACCAAGATAAGATTGCAATGTTGAAGTTCAGTGACTTCAACCTCAACGACCGGAAGGTCTACAACATGCTCGCCCCAAAAAAGCACCTAACCAGAATGAAGGGGAAGAATTCAAATATAATCCCCCAACCGTGGACCATGAACCTCGTGCAATCCACTCTATTGAACATTATGAAGATCCCCCACTTCAGACGACACCATGAGGTAAATTCATGTGTCAAGTTGTTGTTGTCTTGTTACCATGGCAGTTACTTGTGGCTAGATCATCATATAACAGTTGATTCGACACTAATCAATCAGATCATGGAATTTATTATGCAAGGACTTTATCCACAAGAGTTTTACCCTATAAAATCCATGGATCACGCTCTAGCACAGAAGATCAAAGACACCTACGGCAATGTCGAGAAGGGAACATGAGGCTACAAGGTAGCTTCTATCCAAAGTGGTGCAGTATGCCTCATCTGTCATTTGATTGTAGGGAAGTTAGTAAGAAATAACCGACCCATCCAGGTCACTGGCTTCGTAGTCAACCTCAAAAGCACCTAACCAGAATGAAGGGGAAGAATTCAAATATAATCCCCCAACCGTGGACCATGAACCTCGTGCAATCCACTCTATTGAACATTATGAAGATCCCCCACTTCAGACGACACCAGGAGGTAAATTCATGTGTCAAGTTGTTGTTGTCTTATTACCATGGCAGTTACTTGTGGCTAGACCATCGTATAACAGTTGATTCGACACTAATCAATCAGATCATGGGCTTTAGTATGCAAGGACTTGATCCACAAGATTTTTACCCTATAAAAGCCATGGATCATGCTCTAGCACAGAGGATCAAAGACACCTACGGCAATGTCGAGAAGGGAACACGAGGCTACAAGGTAGCTTCTATCCAAAGTGGTGCAGTATGCCTCATCTGTCATTTGATTGTAGGGAAGTTAGTAAGAAATAACCGACCCATCCAGGTCACTGGCTTCGTAGTCAACCTCACAGGGAAGTGCACGGAAGGCCTTCAGATGAACTGGGTGAAGTACCTGGTGAACCATTTGGAACTTGACTGCAGAGAAGCACAGGATCAAGGATATGAATTTCATTTCATCTTTCTCTTGATCCTTATAGATTTTATATCCTGGGAGATGTCGGAAGGTTCAACCTTCCCGGACATCGAGCCTTTCAAACCATTGGCCGCAAAGTTCGCTACCCTGTGGTATTCAAGCAACATGAATAAACAGTGGCAATCAAATGTTGTTTTTCATACCTACTACAACCAGCTGAAGAGAGCCATCCAGTTCGAGACTTACATGACACTGAACACTCTACACCAGTACTGGCCTTTCATGAAGTTCAGCCTAGATCGACATTTTATCTACATTAGAGCGCGTGCTGATGAACACAAGAAACAACTCCAATCCTACTATAAGCTGACGGAGGAGGACTTGGAAGAGATCACTAAGGACTGGTTGGTGGACCTCCTTATTCCAGCAGACCCTGCGAAGATATTTGACATCGATAGCCCAAAACCTGTGCAGGATACACCCAGACCTAGCAGGACGAAGAA
>CBVK0102260898.1:0-11008 GCA_900067695.1 Picea abies | reverse complement strand
AGTAATTATGAGATAATAGATTAATATTTATTGTCCAAATTATTTAAGGGGAAAATAAATTACAGACACATTTCTTGTTGACTTTTCAACACTTGCCTCAACCGAAGCTTTGATGTTAACTTGGTCATCATTTTGTTTTGGAAGTGACTGCCATGGTCAGTGATAATCTCCTTCAGGATGTTGAACCTTGCTATGATCTAGTTAAAAATGAAAAGAGTTGTTGTTTCTCCATCATTGTTAAACATTGGCATAGCCTTGACCCACATTGTGAAGTAGTCTACCACTACGATGATGTAACGATGCCCCCTGGCTGAAACCGGGTGACATGTTGTAAAGTCAATCCCCCACTTGGTGAAATGACCAACAACAATGATAGGAAACATGGGAGCAGGATGTGCTTGCATCTTCCGAGAGAAGATCTGACACAAGTGGCACTTCTTGACCACCTCAATGCAATCCTTGATTAACATAGGCCAGAAGTAACTGGCACATAGAATATTTTGGGTTGTTGCCAACCCAGACAAATGACCACCGCATGCTCTATTGTGGTAGTCATTTAGAATGAGATCTGATTGCTTGTGTATAAGGCACCAATGAAGAATGAAATCTACACCTCGACGATACAAAGTGTCATCGAGTATGACATAGTTTTGTGCCTGAAGGAGAATTCATCGACGCTCGTCGCGAGAAGCAGCAACAAGGCACTTCAAAGTCTGGATATAGACTAGTATATCTCCATACCATGGGTCCAAATATGAGATTATAAAAATATCTCTTTTGATAGGTGATTCTTCGAATGTGACATCACTAGACTCGACCGAAAGTTCTGAAATAAGTTCAGCAAAGACCAACGATTTTTTGGATTTCATGAAAACAAAATCCAAGTCAAATTCCTGGAGTATTACAATCCATCTATTGATATTTCCACCAATGACTCGTCATTTCAACACATATTGGAAAGGGTTCACAATGACAATGACAGTTGTCTTGCGAAGAAGAATATAATGACGAAAATGTTGAACAACACTGTTGCTAAAGAAATCTTCTCAACATGGGAATACTTGAGTTTCGGCCCAACCAGGCCTCGACTCAGGTAATAAATAACATTATCCTCGAGAATACCATCCTCTTGAATCAAGACCATGCCACTGGTCAACTCTATAGCATCCAATTACAACAAGAAATCTATGTTATAATCAGGAGGCCAGAGCGAAGGGGCAGAAGTAAGGGAATTTTTCAATGCTTCAAAAGAGCATTGAATGGATTTGTCCCAACATAATGGGACTCCCTTTTTCAACAGATGCATAAAACCTTTAGTGATATCGGCATAATTCATGACAAAATGCCGAAAAAAGTTTGCTTTCCCCTGTAAGCTCTAAAGTTGGGGTATTGTGCACGGGGGAGGCAATTGAACTATCGTCTCAACCTTGAGAGGATCGACCATGATCCATGTTGTCAAAATAATGAAATCTAAGAGATTACCCGACGTCACACAAAAACTACACTTGTTAGGATTCAAGTGAATCCGATAGTAGCGACATCATTCGAAAATTATTCGGAGGTGTGTGGGATGATCATATCTCTTGCGAGAGCATGATGCTAGATCATCAAGATATGCCTTGACTATATGTCTAAGGTCATGGAAATCAAACAACATGGACCGTTGAAAAGTGGCCCCATCATTCTTCAGGACAAAAGGCATCTTACGATATGAGAACGTGCCCCAAGGACAAATAAAAGTTGTTTTATGTTGGTCCTCAGGTTTGATCTGAATCTGGTTATATCCTGAAAAACCATCCATGAATTAAATGACCTCACAGACTGCACATTCATCAACAATTTGGTCGATGAATGGGGTGGGAAAATTATCTTTCGGATATGCCTTTCTCAAGTCATGGAAATCCATGCATATGTGGATCATACCCTATTTTTTGTTAATTGGAATGGGGTTTGACACCCATTCCATCAACTGCATGGGGTAGATAAAACCAGCTTTAAGAAATTTCTCTACTTCATCCTTAATTGCTACCACTTTCTGAGGATTTACCAGATGAAGCTTATGTCAGACCATCTTGGCATCAGGATAATTCATTATTTCATGTTTGATGATTCTTGGGTCTATGCCTGGAATTTCCTCGTAATACCAGGCAAAAACATTGCATAATTCCTTAAATAACTCCGTATAAATTCAAATCTCTTCGGGGGAGCAGTCCACTCGGACAAAAAAATTCTCCTCGATGCTAGGGGTTCTGGAGATATCAATGGGAATCATTTTAGAGATACTCACCATATTACCCTTGGCATAAAATGCATGTGTATCCATAGGATTAATAAGACAAGACCTATCTCCATTGATAGCCAAAACAAATTTGCTTGCCTCTATTCTCCTTAACTCCGAGAGGAAGTGAGATCTATGATAGAGATCATCCCAGGGTCTGTCTGGACCAGTCAATGCCTCAAGAATCGTCTCATCTAAGGGAAAGACCAGGCCTAAAGGATCCGTAGTGGCAAGAGAATCTTGAGCCCAAATAAGCTCAAGAAATGGATCTAACTCTTGTGCGGGAGTTGGATCAGGGTTGAATGAAGTTTACTGGACAATGTTGTATGCAACTTCAACCACAGATAAGGGCATGGCCATTCTAGAATTCCCTGTCCCTTCCATCAAAATTGATAGGGAAGGAAGAGTCCACAAATTGTGAAAGTAAGTCATTCAAAATGATGACATTTGAAAATTTTTAGCCCTAGGCTAGTCTGGGGAAGCCAATATAATATTGACATCACCAGAAGGTGGTAGGTAATCGAAAGTACCCATCAGTTATGGACACAAACCAACCCCTAAGTTGACGGTGTCAGGCTGAGGATTATCAATCATCGGTATCATGGATGCCCCCGATGAAGGGTCAGGATGAGAGAAGGACAACTGGTCAATGGTAACAATGCGACCCTCATGTGGAAATAACAAGAGCCGAAAAACTATAGCAACCACTGCATGCATTGCATAGGTTCAACTCCTCCCTAACAAGAGGTTGTAGTCAAGAGGTGCATCGACCACTCCAACTTCAAAGCACATAGTATTTCCTCCTAACTGCATGGGGAAAGAAGGAATGATTCCATGTGGTCTGAACGAACCGCTCTTCCGATCTCACCCCTAACAAGAGGTTGTAGTCAAGAGGTGCATCGACCACTCCAACTTCAAAGCACATAGTATTTCCTCCTAACTGCATGGGGAAAGAAGGAATGATTCCATGTGGTCTGAACGATCGACTGTTGAATGTCATAAGAAACATAGGTTACAAAGACAAACTGGGCTGGCCATTGGACTTCCAACATGCCAACGAAATCATGCAAGTCAAGGTGCCCTCATCAACCATAGTATGGAAGATATTCCAGGTAAAATATTTCATGGTGTAAGCCACTACTATCTGAAATACAACATGGTAAAGAAGACAAGGTTTCAAGTCGATTGGATCAAGAATGATTGCTCATGAGTTACAAGTCTCTGTAGATCCCAAGGCAGATAACAAAGCCTTTCTTTGCGAAGGGAAACTTTGGAGGACCTCCAAAGCAGACATCTCATAAGGGGTTTATGCCAAATCTTCCTAAATGGAGTAGTTTTGGGCATCCCTCGTGTTTGGATTATGAGAAGATTTATTGAACACCCCTTTCAGGATGCGTGTCATTTTTTCGCCCATCGTCTTCTCAATCTAGAGAGGAATCGATGGGTTTGTGGCTTCTTTTCACTTTGCGACAGATTCAAGAATTTCATAATCTCGGGCCCTGGTCACTATATGAGCATCGACTTTCAACATGTAAACATTTGCAGTTGAGTTATTACTAGTAAACACAGGGGGTCCCTGATTGCCCCCTTCCACGCTTGAGGATGTTGAAGCCTGAGCCATGTTTTGCCCATGTGGAAATTAGTTCCTCAGCACAACAGGTTGTTGTTGCACCAATAGCTTCTAAGATTTCATGAGTTGAGGGCATAGGTGAGTCAGGTGGTCCTCCGTGCAAAGGTTATACAGATACTTCAAATTTCTCTTCTCCGTTTTTCCCCCGCCATCATTTTTATTATCCTTTTCGTCCTCTTTACCCTTCTTGTTTCATTGTTTCTTCTTTCCCTTAGGCTGTTGTTTTGCCTTCAGGTTCGTCGACTACACATTGTGTACGTCTAACATTTGGGTAGGGGAAATAGTCGAACCAGAGGTCTGGCTGGCCGCAGTATGTTGTATCAACAATTGTTGCAATTGATTTAACAACAGGTCAGTGAAATTTCCTTGTGATGAGCCCACAATACCATCGTCACAGGGTCCAAAATTTTTCTTGGCTTTGTCAAGGATGGATCATGGCGCATCTGGAAAAATCTCATAGAGCATGTCGGACTGAGAGTAGATCAGTTCAAGTTTTTGTTCTCTCATTATCACCTCCTCCTCTGAAAACACTCCAGAAGTTGCTACATCCTTGGAAATGCAAGGCACCAAATACTTTAGGAACCACTCCAATAAGAAATTTTGTGGGACCTAGACCTTAATCAAAGTCTTCCATCACTGCCATTCTCGAATGTGATTGGAGATATGGTCAACCTTAGTCTTCTCAAAGTTGGCCAACAATTTGGTGCCGACATCGTATCTCATGGGTAACTAGAAATGGTTCAAGAAGACCATCACCAAGTCGTTAAAGTAAGAATACCTCAAGTGGTCGAGCTCAATATCCCATTTCGCGACACCCTCGATAAGAGTGCATTGAAAAATGTGCTACTGGATGGAGTTGTCTTGTAGTGAGTTTGACGAGCACCATAAGTGAAAGGTTGTCACGTGATCACCTAGGTCTTCACCAGGCTTACCTTCCAATTTTGGAATATCCAAGGGAAACTTGGGCGGCATGAGAGGCCAACGCGGATCATGAAAAATTGGATCGTTAAGCAATCTCGGCAAGTCTGGAAAATGTAGCATTTCCAGAAATGGTAGTTTAGGTTGAGTACTATGTACAAGAAAAAGGGGTCCTAGAGTTTGACTAGCACTAGGTTGCCAGGAAAAGTTGGAATCTTGGCCAGGGTTCTGGTAGGAACTGTGGCCTTGACCAGCGTACAAAAAATGTGTTTGTTGGGATATCATCGAATGACTCCCATAATTGGATGACATGGCTTGGGCTGGTATTTCTCCCTATGTTGTGTTCCAAGTATTTTGGAAGGGGATGCCCCCAGCCAATCCGATGAGCATAGGTATTGAACATTGCCCGAGGTTCCATTGAGAATGGAAGGGGTTACCCCTAACTGACATCCCTTGCGAGGGAATAGATCCTTGCGAAGGATTCCAAAGCCCTTGAGAGGAGAAAACTCTTGTACTTTATCCCTATGTAGGAATAGTACCCTACACTAGTACCCTGCACGGGGTTATGTTGTCCAAAACTAGGGTTGCCCCCAGCCAAGACAAAAAACAAAGAGAAAGTGTTGTTCCCAAACACACCGAACAAATCAAACGGCATATATCCCACCAGCGTAGTTTAAGATGAAGGTCCTAAACCTCCTGCTCCAAACAAGCTGTAATTAACATTTGGCTTGATGGGTTGCTGGAAAGAACCACTGAGCGAGGGGGACGAAGGAGGTATATGACCCCCACCATAAAGGATATCATTAAAGGGGACTAAAGTGTCCCCAGTGGACCCTTGCACAAGAGAGTTTGAGCTCCCTGCCCCTAGAACCATGGTCTGTAAGCTGGAATAGGTAAGGATTGAGTTTGAATCAAAGCTAGGAATCCCATATGAGAATGGAGGGCCCATCACACTATACTAAATGGAGCAGTGGTCGCCGTCGATGACGGTATCATACCACTGCCCGAGGTAGAGGGAGATGATACCACTATGGTCTGGACTAGTGAAGGTGGGTTAGGAGGAAAGATACCCCCTGTGGTAGTATTTGAAACGAAAGTATGAGGACTCCTGAACAAAGTAGCATCATTTTATTCCATGGCTACTTGTAAGAATAACTAGTGCTCAGAAGGTGCCATCTCAGGAGGGAAAAATTGTACTAATATTGGTGCAGACAAGTTAGTAATCGGAGTGTTGGTTGGCCTGAGAGCTTTCACCCAAAGGTCAGAAATAGTAGGTTCCTCTAGAGTCAAATAGTCTCCTCATGAAGTAGGCTCAGGCACAGTTTCCTATGGCCTGGTCGCTTCGAATGACCCTTCCTGGACCCTTCCTGGTCAAGTCTTCTCTGTAATAGTGGCAGGGGTGGCTCTAATGCAACTGACGATAGGCCTTGAAGCCTACGCAATCGACGAAGCTCATGATATTCCACTTTGTGAAAATATGAATTGACATGGTACGGCGTAACTAGTGTTTAAATACCAAGAACACAGTAGAAAAATTCCTATAAGACAAATCAAGCAATAAAATATCTAGTAGGAAGAACAGTTACGCCAGTCATCACTAAAGAAACTAACTGTTGAAAGTGAAACTAGAACATGGAAGCTCCCTTTGGGTATACTCTGCGAAGTGTGACCCGACATCTTCCCTAGGTACCATGGTATACCCTCGCAATCACCTATGTAAGTCCCTATAATATGGGAAACTAAGTTTCCAGCTTGCAATCAATCACCAGGAGGGTACAGTCGACAGTCAGGTAGATCGCAATGAGCAGGATAACAAGTCTGAAACCTATCGAGGGTATCGAGAGAAAGTGGTCCGGAATACAACATAGGAACTCGAATGGATTTGAGGTCCATGAATCTTTGTAGGCAAATGTAGTCGGTAGTATTCCCATGACAGATCCTCAATATGTGGTCCCCACTATGTTTAGTCCAACTTTGGAGGGGTTATCTCTATTTCCTTTCCTCACGTGACCTCATGTTTAGCCCCATTGTTAGAGGGGGTCCCAGATAAATTTTACGACATTGGTCTTAAACACTCCCTAACTTTGACTCCAATGTTTGTTTAACGGCCTTGAAGAGTTTCCTCTGGCCTTGAAGAGTTTCCTCTCCAACCTAATTCAAGGCCCTAACCCTAAACTAGTTGGTTTACCCTACAAAAAAAAAGTCTAGTTTATTTTAGATTAGCGTTCTTTTTAATGGCTTGATTTACTCATAGGATATGGCGGTGAAACTAGTGATGTTGTAAGAGACAAAAAAAGAGGAGAAAAATATGAAGCTTGAAAGCAAAATTACTTCTAATCAAAAGCAAAGTTTTACAACTAACTCTTGTAACCAACTTTTCTTTAACTAATTTTTTCAAGATCTTGTAAAGAAAACCTAAAACGGAATTTCACTTGACTACAAGATACTTATGCTTCATGAAATAAATAAAGAACTTAAAAAATAGACTCTTTTTACTTTTTAGCAAATAACCAACTCTAACTACTTTACTGAACCGAAAATAATTTTTTTTCTTTTTCAAATTGCCTTAAAGAGAAAAATTGAAATAAATCTTTTTTTTTCTTTTTTCAAAGCAAGTGAAAGCGGTAAAAAACAACACTAAGACAAGACTGAAATAGACCTTTGGCCCACTCTAGATCATAGGGAATCACTCAAGAAACCAACGAGGCAGATCTACAATTCAATAAATTGCTCAAAACTCTTTCAAAAGTAAACACAAGAAAATCAAGAAGACAAGTAAACTAAACTCTAACCTAGACTATGGATGTAAAACAGAGACTCTGGACTGATCCAAGAAAACCCTGATAAGTGTGAACTTCAATAAGGAAAGAGGCAAAATCCTCTTTTTCATAAATTTTCTTGAAACAGAGACGTGGGTTGTTGCTTCAGTAGCATGTGTATGTATGCGGGCTATTTACTAAACAGGGTGCGCATGTACATGGGTTGACTCAAGACAGAGCACGTACACCTTTGTATCTTTCCAAAAAAGAAAATATCAGACATACTTATAGGGCAGGGACAACTGGTGTAACACCTGAAGGTGACTAGAATCCCTAGACAAACTCAGAAAACTCACAGAAACTTGAAAGGAAAACAAACCAATCAAACAACCCAAAATCCCCTAAAAAACCCTAGAGGCTTCCCCAGTATGGTCGCTAGTTCTGCTAGAAGGAAAAATCCCCCTTTGACTACACCAAGGTTCAGAATGTAGGCAGATAGATTGACCGTCTAAAATTCAATTAATTCTCTATACTACCCCAAACATACCAAAACTAATATAAAGAAAGCAAGGAAAAAGGAGATAGGGTAACTATACCTCTAATCCCACATCTGGTGATGGCCTTCTCACACTTGGAAGTTCCATTGACTGCACACCTCCTCCTAGGGATGACCTGCATCCAAATATTGACAAACATAAAACTACAAGCATGCTATTCCATATATAATTTAGGGTTAGATGTTAGAATTTCAACCATAAATCAATAAAAGTATTCAAGACACCATCATTTGGGACAGGAAAATGTAATTATTTTATTAATAACGCAAAGATTATACATTTACAATCAAAGCTGACTATCATTCTGCAAACTTGGTCCAGGCTCCTCTTCACCAAACTTCAAGTGCACCTTGTATGAACTTCTCCTCTCAACCTTTTGATCTCTTCTATGGAAGTGAGTGGGTTAAATGGAGGGAGAAGGGGCTAATGAGGGAATGCTGAAGCAATTTCTCACAAAAGGAAGCAAAATCTTGGGCAAGGAGGGGAATTGAAATCGGGTAGAGTTTCATTGTTCTTATGCTTAGATGTGAAATGAGACCCCAAAACCTCCTTTTATATGACAAAAGGATGGTTATTCGGTTGGGTGATGGGCTATAGCAGGTGGATTAGTTGGGAAACTACCAATAGCCTGTCAATTTCAATGAATTCCTTGCAACTTTTTATTTTTTGCAACTTTTGCAAGTATACGCGGGTTGTAATGGTGCATCATGCATATGTACACAAGATGTAGTGGTGCATCAAGCATATGTACATAGGTAGTAATGGTGCAGGGCATGTACATATTGAAAAAAATGGTTTTTTAAGAAGAGCTAGTCAGTAGTGCTTTGGAAAAAAATGCAAGTAAGAGGGACAAGGACATCTATGCATGTGTAGAGCACTTTAGGATTGTAACATAAAGTGAGAAATAATTTAATTTGTGGTATTTTAATCTTGACCATTGATCTCATAAAGTGTGTAAGGATCAATCTTGGCCCTCCATCCTTTTGGAGATAGGGTTTCTCACTTGCTCATTGAGTAAAAAGGAGATCGACATGGTAAGGGGAGATTTTCTGAAGAGAAAAAGAGGAGAATTACTTGAGGGTTTGGAGAGAGAGTTTGTAGGGAGACAGAGGAGGATTCTACACTAATATTGGCATGCATTTTCAACATTGTAGAGGTATTTTCCTAAATATATGAAAGTAGTCGTACTAGGTGACGCAGAACCCACGCAGATAGTCATACAGTTACGCAGAGGCTCACGCAGGGGTGTCTTATGGTATGATTTGGCATAGGAGGATTTGCAGAAAGGGGTCGTACATTTTTTGAGGAGGTTTGGCATTTGGCTGGGCCAATTTAATTGTAAGAGATCTCTATATTTTCTTGCTCAATAATAATAAAATCTAAATCTGTTGCACTGGTTTTCCCTCCAGGGTTTTTCTAGGGATGAATTGTCCAAAATTACTTGTGTACATCTGATGTGATTGATGTTATCCTTTACTATTAAGTTCATGGTTATTATTTTTTCATTATTTTATTTATTTGTGAAGAAAACCTGGTATAATCATTTAATAGAAAAAATTAATTGGTTTAGTGAACTAGGTTTAGAGAAAGTTAACATGGTATCAAAGCAAGATTGTTGAAGAAGCAAAATTACATTCATATATGCAACAAAAAGTTTAGATCTGTAGAAGAGGGTTTCAAATCTGCAACATAAAATTCATATCTAGAGCAAAGGATTTCATATCTGTAGCAGAAAGTTTAGATCTGCATTAGAAGAGTTCACATGTGCGAAACATAAAGGTATACTGCAAAGCAAAGTATTTTTCATAAATGGCCATGAGTATAAGATTTTAGGATAGGCTTTATGGGGCTCAGAATTATCCCACCTAGAAGGAGAGGGTGACTATGGTGTTGGAGGTAAATGAAGTCCTTAAGCTTACACTAGAGACTTCAACTGCTCCCATAGATGCAGCTCAATTAGCCATCTTGAAGAAGGTTGAGGAAAAAGAAAAGAGCTTGATTCTTGATGGGATAAAGGATCATGTGGTCCCACATATTTCATGAAATACTATCGTAAAATACATGTGGAAGGCCCTGAGTGACCTATACCAAAACAAAAATGAAAACAAGGTGATGGCTCTATGCAAGCAGTTGCGTAGGACCAAGATGGCCAAAGGTGAGGGTGTAATACCTTATCTTACCAGGATAACTCAGATCTGGGATGATCTTGCTCTAGTTGGTGCAATAGTAGATGAAACCAAGTTGGTGTGTATTTCATTGGATGGATTTACGAAGTCATGGGATGTCTTTGTCTGTGGAGTAGTTTCTTGGGAGAAACTCCCTGATTGGCAGTGGCTATGGGATGATTTTGTGTAGGAAGAGATCATACTTGGTCAGTCAGGATCTTCATATTCACCACATATTGTGGATGAATAATTCTTGGCTCTTGCAAGCAAAGGAAAGGGAAAGAAGAATAAAGGTGAAAAGAATAATAACATTGAATTTTCTAAAGTCAAATGTTTTTAGTGTCACAAGATGGGACACTTTTCCTCACAGTGTCCATAGTAGAAAGGGGTGAATCAATATCAAGTACAATTTAAAAACCTTTTCAAATTATACGTAAATCATTCAATTATTTCCAATTAGCAATGAAAAATAGTATAAGAGTTACACCAATACACCACAATACAATATGCACAATATATGAGAAATAATCAATAGTTATTGTTCAAGGGAAGTAATGACTTCCAATAGTAGCTACATCTTCCAAATATAAAGGGAGGGATAAACCTCCAAGAGGAAGATACAATCCTCCAATATCAAGAGAGGGTTGACCTCTCCATCCTTGTCCCTTCCTTCCACCCAAGAATATATGAGAGATAATAAA
>CBVK0102260888.1:0-20276 GCA_900067695.1 Picea abies | reverse complement strand
CTTGGGTACATAGTTTGATTCATATCATGGTGATTTTGAGCACATGATTTAGAGGATATTCTTGGAGATATTGGAATAAGTTTATGTGGTTGTGTTATCTTTGATGATGATGATGTATCAATATCAGTAATAGTAACAGTGACAGGTTGAGTCTATCATTTATATTCAAGGGCAGAAGGAAGGGGAAAGGAAAGGGAGTTGTAGCTTCCTTCAGGTTGGAGCCTCCTTCCATGATCTAGATTTAGGAGCAGAACGAACTGATTAATAAACTGAATATTGAACAATCTCTTCTATTGAATAAATGAAATAGGATGAAACTGCAAAACTGCATAACTGAAACACTTGCTCGGATGGTGGTAGCTATCTCTGAGAAGATATGTGATTGCTACACACATCCATCTAAGAAAAATGATTACAATGAGGCTCTAGAGGCCTTTTTAACATTACTCATGAATTCCAAAACCCTAGACATCCAGAAACCTAACCCTAGGAGATGAAACGCCAAAAGTTATGTGGGTCCCTTTGGGTAAGTTGGTACCTCAACTTCCTGGGGTCGTAAATTTTGCATATGACCTTCATTTTAGGCACATGATAGCTTGTTGGAAAGGTCTTTTTGAAAACTACACATTATGCCGTCAAAATATGACTTCATCTATAGTTTGACTATGGTGAGCCAAAAAAACATTGTTTAGGGCCCCAAAATGGCCCGGAAGTACGACAAGATGTGATAAAATGAAAACATACAAAATAAGCTAGTTGGATTAAGTGGGAGGCCACCAGTATCCACCTGAAATATGTGTAGGGATTCAGACAGCCCAGAAGTGTAGAACCCACAATTACAAAGAAGTACAAAAGAACGTGTTGAACTAAAAGTTGTCAAGAGGAGCCAGTTGGAATAGTTGGGTGGCCAAAAGAACGTGTTGAACTAAAAGTTGTCAAGAGGAGCCAGTTGGAATAGTTGGGTGGCCACCAATATCTACCTGGATAAGTCCTCCCCCCCTTAGGACTTATCAAGAGGATCCAGTTGGAATAGTTGGGTGGCCACCAATATCCATTGCATTGAGTTCCCCCATCAGGTGAGCAAAATTCTATTGAATTTGGCCCTGGATGAGCCACTTTCCTTGGTGGAGGATTTGCCCTGCCTTGAAAACCCAATAAAGCTGGATCCTCTGCTAGCAACTGCCCTTGACATGTGTGTCCAATGTCTGATCAGTGGAGTCCTATTCCATGTAGTCAGGGTTGAGCTTTATTGGTGTCAGTTGTTCTGCGATCTCTGAGGTGACCAATAATGGTGGAAAATATGGCTGAAGGAGGTCCACATTGAACATTGGGTGCAAGCCAAGGAAGGGTGGAGTGTTGAGTTGAAAATTATTCCTACCCACAACCTTGGTGATGGTGTAAGGCCCATAACAAAGTGGGTAGAGCTTCCGATGGGTCCCTGTAAGATGCTCCTTCTGCAAATGTAACCAAACCTTGTCTCCAACCTGAAACTGGTGCGATACCCTGTGTTGATCATGGAGCTACTTGTACTTAGCATTGGCTTTATGCAAAATCTCATGGACCTATTGGCAGATGTGTTGAATCCACTCAATGAATCTCGTGGCTTTGTCGGTCTCAGACTAAACATGTGAAGAGTCTTTCTGTTGCAAGAGGTATTGCAACATCAATGGGACCCAAGGGTTGGAATCCTAGTCCCACCTGAAATGGGCTATGGTCGGTGGAGCTATGGAGAGCCCTGTTGTAATTGTGTTGAACATAGGGGAGACTCTCATCCCATGTATGTGGATGCTTAGAGTTTTACATGCATAGGATGTGCACAATCATCTGATTGACGAACTTTGTTTGGCCATCTGTTTGGGGGTGGAAAACATTGGATTTAGTGAGCTTGGTGTCCAACAGTGACTAGAGACTTGACCAAAATGTGTTGAGCAACTTGTTGTACTAGTCTGGTCCATGGTATCCAAAAACAGACCCACATTCATTCGAAGAATAACTTGGCATCATCTATCGCTGTGATGTTCTTCTTGTAGGTTGTGAGGATGGCCATCTTTGAAAACTGATCAACGACCACAAATACACAATAATTGCCTTGCTTGGTGGACAGAAGGCTAGAAATGTAATTCATTGAGATGGATTCCCAAGGATTCTTAGGGCTAGGAAGAGGGGTGTATAATCCTTGCTTCTTGATGGTTGGCTTGGAAATGACACATGCAATGAAAGATCTGATATACTTGTTGACATCCTGTCAAAGTTTTGGCTAATACAAATGTTTCTGGAGAATGACCATAGTTTTCTCCACGCCAAAATGTCCTGCCATCCGACTGTAGTGGGATTCCCAAATCATCTTTGCATGCTCACTTGTAGGAACACAGATATGGCCTAGATGGCATAACAACCCATCTTAAATATGAAAATTGGTGATAGTCGTGCTTGTACCCAAGAGCTGATAGGTGGTGGAAAAGTATAGATATCGCTGATAAAGTTGGGGCCACTCAGATGTGTCATGTCTAGAGGAATGGAGCATAGTGGTGAGTGCAGCCACGAGAGGTCGACTGAGGCAGTCAATGACATGATTTGTGCTCCCTGTCTTATACTTGATGTTGATATGGAACTATTGCAGGTAGGTGGACCACTTCTGATAGTGGTCATTATGAAACTTGCACTGTGTCTATATAAACTGCAAAGGCTTGTGATCAGTGTGGATGATCATCTCCTTTCCCAGAATGTAATGTTTCCATTAATGACATTCTTGTACAATGGAATACATTTCCTTGTCATAGTTGGGGTAGTTTTAGATATTATATGAGAGTGTCTCACTATGGTATGCCATCGAATGATTGTGTTGAGTGAGAAATGTGCCTACAACATAGTCAGATGCATCAGTCTCAATCTCGAACGGTTGTTGCAGATTGGGAAAGGAGAGTACTAGAGCTGAGCACAAGCAATGCTTCATATCATCAAATGATCGTTGTTTTTACTTCCCCCATACGAAATTTTCCCTGCCACCGCCCTTTGTCACGTGGCTGAGGGCCCATGCAATATGGGAGAATCCCAACACAGACTGATGGTAGAAGTTGTCCAGTCCCAAGAATCTCTAAAGCTTTATTAGTGTGGTCGGGGTTGGCCAGTCACAAATGACTTGGATCTTAGCAGGATCGACATGTACCCCATGCTCATCAACAATGTAGCCCAAGTATTGGACCCTGTTCATGCCAAAGGAAAATTTTTCCAAGTTGGAATATAGCTTGTGCTACTACAGAGTGCTCAAAACCTATTGAATATGTCACATGTGCTCCTCCCAAGTTATCCTAAAGATGAGGATGTCATCCAAATATACCACCACAAAAGAGTTGGTGAAGGGTCTGAATATATCATCCATCAACCTCATGAAAGTGGCTGGCGCATTTGTTAGGCCAAAGGGCATGACCAACCATTTGAAGAGACCCTCTTTAGATTTGAAAGTTGTCTTCTAGACATCAGTTGGTTCAATGGGAACTTGGTGGTCGCTAGAATTTAGGTCAATATTACTGAAGAACTTTCCCCCCATGAGTTGGTCAAGAAGGTCATCAATATTGGGAATTGGGTATCGATTTCTGACTATGATTTTGTTTAATTCTCTGTAATCAATGTAGAGTCTCTGGGTCCCGTCCTTCTTTTGCACCAGTACAATCGAGCTTCCACAAGGGGAGGATCTGGGCCTGATGTGACCCTTTTGAAGAAGCTCTTAGATCTAATGCTTGACTTTTTCATTTTCCATCAGCGATCGATGATAGATTAGTCCATTTGGAAGAGGTGCACCAGGGGTTAGATCAATCAGATGCTTGACTTGGCAGTGCATAGGTACCTCGATGGGTGAGGAGAAGATGTCTATGTACTCTTGCACACTCCCGTCCACTTGATTCTGCTGCAAAGAGAGGCTCTATGTAGACGCCACAAATGTGGTGGTGACCTTTTGCTTATTGTGAGCATGGATCACAAAGAAGAAGAAATTCCTAGTCTGTGAAATGACCTTACTGCATTTTTTATAAGAGATTAAAGAAATAGCGGTAGGTGGTGCTACCTCTAGTATCCTGTACAATTGTATACCCAAAGTAATAATAACACTGCGAGATCTAGACTCATACACATCATGACACTTCCACAAATATGGTTGTCCTAAAAGAAAATCACAAAATTCAAGGGGATCAATATCACACAATCCCTCATCTTTGAAAGGCTTGATGTCGTAGGGGAGATGACACTGTTGGATGACACGAAGATCTCTTCCTTGGTGAAGCTAGCCGATGGTGTAGGGCTGCGGGTGCAGTGTTATCGACAAGTATATCCAATTGATGACCTATGCTGTGATCAGGTTCTTTCGACTAATGCTATCAACAATGAAATGAAGCAGAGCCCCCTTTACCCACATCTGTGAGTTAAAGAGGCGTTCCCCTTCCTTTGGTTCTTCTAGTTCACTTGGCTGGACTTTGGTGGTAGAAACAGTGGCATTGGGTTCAACATTGAGACGACACTATTGGCTAACACAAATATCTCTTCCTTGGTGAAGCTAGCCGATGGTGTAGGGCTACAGGTGCGGTGTTATCGACAAGTCTAGCCAATTGATGACCTATGTTGTGATCAGGTTCTTCCGACTGACTCTATCGACAATGAAATGAAGCAGAGCCCCCTTTACCCACATCTGTGAGTTAAAGAGGCATTCCCCTTCCTTTGGTTCTTCCATTTCGCTTGGTTGTAATTTGGTTTTAGCGACAGTGGCATTGGGTTCAACATCGATAATATGCTTCCCTCCTTATGGATTTTATTCAGAATCGAAATTTACCTCTTACTCGAAATCCTTCAGCTTGACCACGAGTGACTGCTTTGAGCAACATTCTTCAGTGTTGTTCCAAGACATTTTATTGTATTCACACCATTTTCCCGTGTTCATCTTTGTCTTCTCATTGCCCTTCTTATGCTACCACTTGGACTGGTTGTCCTGAGAGTGGCCATATTTTCTCTGTCCCTTGCTGCATGGGTTAGGGAAACCTTTTCCTTGCTTCGGTTGTGAGGATTTTTTAGATCCAAACTCTCGCCTCTTCTTCTTAAATTTCTTCTCAATCTTGAAAACATATCTACAAGTCGTACCCAATGAGGTGATGTCCATAAACTCTATTTTTGTTTGAATGTATCTATGAAAACATCTACGGTATTTGAGCACCATATGTTGCTTAGATTATTTGATACCTAATTTGGTGCACAGTGTATGGAAAATATTGTTGAAATTTGGTACTATCTAGTCCCTTTCTTGACGCAGGGTGGTCCATCTAGTGTATTGGTCCTCGTAACTTCCAATAGGGTAGTACTATTATTTAATGGCATCCTGAAAGGAATCCCATGTAGGGGAAACCAAAAATATTGCAGATTTCTCTATGGCCCTTTTCTTAGAGTAAGTATCCCACTGGTCCTTAACATGGGGTACGACCTTGAGGAGTGCAAAAGTAATCTTTTCCCTATCAAAAAAATTATGGACCGAAAAAATACCCTTCAAGCAGATTCAACCATTTATCTACAACATCCACATTTATCAATACTTCAAATAATGGAATGTCAAAATTTACTTGTACCTTGAAGGGGGTTGCATGGACACTTGATGAAGATGCTTCCCCTATGGGAAACTACCGAAGGATCTGCATGAAGTTGTTCATCATTTCATTCCTTTGTCGTGCAAGGGCTTCCTCAAGCAAAATTTTAAAAGGATATCCTGCTCCATCATCTTTCTTTTAGTCTCCCATGAGTTGTTGTCGGGCTCGATGCAGTTGATGTTGCAATGGATGATTGGTTCGAGTCCCAACTTCTTGTACCCAGATCTTCTTGGGGACATGCACGAAGAAAAATAAATGAAGAGATGACCGCTCTGATACCACTGATCTAGATTTAGGAGCAGAACGAACTGATTAAAAGACTTAATATAATAAACACAGATATATGAAGAAAAACACATATATCCAATGAACGATATCTTCTATTGAATAAATGAAATAGGATGAAACTGTATAACTGTAGAATCGAAACACTTTCTCGAATGGTGGTAGCTATCTCTAAGAAGAGATGTGGCTTCTACACACATCTGTCTAAGAAGAATTATTACAATGAGGCTTCAGAGGCATTTTTAACATTACTCATGAATTCCAAAACCATAGACATCCAAAAACCTAACCCTAGGAGATGAAACACAAAACATTATGTGGGCCCCTATGGGTAAGTTGGTACCTCAACTTTCGAGGGTTGTAAATTTTGCATACAACCTTTGTTTTATGTGTGTGATAGCCCATTAAAAAGATATTTTCTAGAACTACACATTACATCGTAAAACTCTAACTCTGTCTACAATTTGACTGTGGCGAGCCAAAAAAACACTGTTTAGGGCCCCAAAATGGCCCTAGAAGTACAACAATATGTGATGACATAAAAACATACAAAATAAGCCAGTTGGATTAAGTGGGAGGCCACCCGTATCCATGTAGAATATGTGTAGGGATTCAAACAACCCTGGAAGTGTAGAACCCACATTTACAAAGAAGTACAAAAGAACGTGCTGGACTAAAAGCTGTCAAGAGGAGCCAGTTGGAATAGGTGGGTGGCCACCAATATCCACCTGGATCATTCCATTTGGAGCTGGAGAATTTAGGGAGTTGTAGCTTTCTTTAGGATGGATCCTGTAAAAAAGGGGTTGGTGGCTCCTTCTAGTTGGTGTTGGAGAATTTTGGAAGTTGGTGCTTCCTATAAATGTAATCTTCTGATATATTAAGAAAGCATTCAATGGTTTTCTCCCATTTGGGTTTCCACGTAAAATTCTTGTGTACTGTGTATTTGTGGTTATATGTTTATGGTATCTTGAATGCAATCATAAGTGCTAAATTGTTGATATCTTAAATACTTACATATTGTGATTAAAAGTGGTAAAAAGTACCTAATATTGATTCACACCCCTCAGAATTAGTGAATATTCCAACTAACTCCATATCCACTTGGTGGAAGTTTCATGATCATTTCCTACATAGGTGGGGAAAGAGAAAGGATTATTTTCGTCTTTTAACATAATTTAATTCTCCAAGGAAGGATGACCTAGAACATGCAACAACATTCAAAAATAGGTTCAAACGTTTCTTCCTTGTTCAAACTTTTCTTCCATCTCGATTAACAAATTGGAAATCAACTTTTCAAACTATTTCCTTGGCCTAATTTTTATATTGAGCCCAATTGAGGAATTGGGCTCCTCCTCACCTATTCAAAGTGTTTCCCTAGCCCAATTTCTAAATCAAGATTATTTGAGGAATCAGATACCTCCTCACCCATTCGAAGTGTTTCCTTGGCCCAATTTCTAGATCATGCTCTATTGAGGAATCGATTCCCTCCTCACCTATTTGAAGTGTTTCCTTGGCCCAATTTCTAGATTGGGCTCGATTCCTCCTCACATGTTCGAAGTGTTTCCTTGGCTCGATTTTAGGGATCAAACCTAGTTACTCAAATAGGCCCTACATCACCTAAGTTTGAATGTGATCCGGTTTTATGAGAGGAACAAAATGAAAAACTGATCTATAACACTCACATAGATATATAGAGAACATTGAAATAGATACAATGAAACTTAACTTCTATTCAATAAAGAAATCTGCTGAAACTGTAAAATGCAGAATGAAACAATATTGCTCGAATGGTGGTAGCTAATCTCTGAGAAGAGATGTGGCTGCTATGTGCTTTCATCTGAGCACAATACAATGACGCGTCTGGGCCTTTTTAGCATCAATAAGTAATCAGAAAACCCTATACATCCAAAATCCTAACCCTAGGAGATGAAGTGCCAAAATTCATGTGGGCCCTGATGGGGTAAGTTGGTACATCAACTTTCTGGGGTCATAACTTTTGCATACGGTAAGTTGGTACATCAACTTTCTGGGGTCATAACTTTTGCATACGATTGCCGTTTTAGGCACACGATAGCCCATTGGAAAGGTTTATCCAAGGAATGCACATTATGCCATCTATAGTGTGATTACGGTGGGCCCAAAAAATGTTGTTTAGGGCCTCAAAACAACCCCACAAGTTTAGGACCCAAAAAGCTAGAAACAAATTACCAAGATGAAAAATGTATGTGAGCCAATTGGAAGAGGTGGGTGGCCACCAATATCTATGCAGATCAATATTCCCTCCTTAGGAAGAAATGGTCTCCATTGCATTGAGTTCCCCCATCAGATGAGGAATTTTCTGTTGAATTTGGCATCAGGTGAGCCACTTGCCTTGGTGTAGGAGTTGTTCTGCTTTGACAACATGATAAAGTTGAAGCTTTTGTTGGTGAGTGACCTTGACCCGTGTTTCCATGATTTGATCAGTGGATGCATGTTCCATGTAGTCAGGGTTGAGCTCTTTCGGTGTCAATTTTTATGTTATCTCAAGGTGTCTAATAAGGGTGGAAAGTATGGATGAAGGAGGTCCACATTAAACACTGGGTGCAAGACAAGGAAGGGGGGAATGTTGAGCACAAAAGCATTGTCACCCATAGCCTTGGTGATGGTGTAAGGTCCATAGCAGAGTGGAAGAAGCTTCTGATGGGGTCCTATAAGGCGTTATTTCTGCAAGTGCAACCAAAATTTATCTCCTACCTGAAACTTGTGTGGCACCCGATGTTTATCATGGTTTTTCTTGTATTTGGCATTGTACTTTTGTAAAATATCATGAACTTGTAGGCGGATGTGATGGATTCATTCAATGAGACAGGTGGATTTTTTGGCTTCAGTTTGAGCATGGGATGATTATGCTTATGTGGATGCAAGGGGTAGTGCAACATCCATGGGATCCAATGGTTGAAATCCCAACCCCACCTGAAAGGGGCTGTGGCCAGTTGAGCTATGTATGGAACTCTTGTAATTGTTTTGAACATAGGGAAGACTCTCATCCCATGTGCATAGATGCTTGGAATTGTACATGCACAAGATATGTACAATAATCTTGTTGAAGACTTCACTTTGGCCATCTATTTGGGGGTGGAAGGCCATGGATTTGGTGAGCTTGGTGTCCAATTGTGACCAGAGGCTCGAATAGAATGTGAAAGAAACCGACTATCCTGATATGAGATGATGGTTTGTGGTATCCAAAAATGTACCCACACTCATTCATAGAAGAGCTTGGCAGTGGCCTCCATTGTGATTCTCTTCTTGCAAGAAAACATAATCGTCATCTTGGAAAATCGATCAACAACCACAAAACACAGTCATTTCTCTGCTTGGTTGAAGGAAGGCCCAACATGTAGTCTATCAAGATGGATTCCCAGGGCCTATGAAGAATAGGAAGAGGGGTGTACATGCCTTGTTTCTTAATGGTTGGTTTGGTAATGGTGCAAGCTGTGCAGGGCTTGATATACTTGTTGACATCTTGTCAAATTTTTGACCAATATAAATTGTTTTTAAACACTACCATTGTATTTTCCATGCCAGATTGTCCTGGCACTTGACTGTAGTGAGATTCCCAAATTAGCTTCCCTCGCTCACTTGATGGGACACAGATATGGCCTAGATGGCATGAGAACTTGTCCTAAAGATGGAAATCAATGACAACTATGTTTTTTCCCAACATATGGTAGGTAGTGGCGAAGTCAAGATCTCTCTCATAGAGTTGGGGCCATTGACAGGTATCATGCCCACAAGAGTGTAGCACTGTGGTTAGCGCTAAAAATGGAGGTTGACTGAGGAAGTCAATGACCTGGTTCATGCTCCTTGTCTTATACTTGATGTTGAGATGGAATTACTACAAGTATTTGGACCACTTCTGATGGCGATCATTCTATAATTTTCTTTCTATCTTCATGAACTGTAGAGGCTTATGATCAGTGTGGATGATTGTCTCCTTCTTGAGAATGTAATGCCTCCACAAGTGGGAGGCTTTTACAATGAAGTAAATTTATATGTCATAAATGGGGCACTTACAAAATATATTTGATAGCATGTCACTATGATAGGCTACGTGATCCGAAAATGATCTTTTAAAGACACGGTTGACTTTTAAGCATATGTTAAATTACCATTCAAAAACTTAAATAAGGAGACTTAATGAAAGAATGTTGCAACCATCATAAATAATGCAGATCATAAAGAAAACATAAGGAACAAAAAAACATAACAACAAGATTGTTAACAGAGTTCGGCAAGGTTGCCTACGTCTTTGAGTCTTTGTCTCAGTGGGGGAGGATTTTATTATTTATCTCCAATGTTGAAAAATTAAAATAGAAGTATCTCAAAAGGATTAAAAATTGGTATGGATGTGTTCTTCTCCACCTCAAGAATCCAACACAACTGACGACACTGAAAAAGGTTGAGTGTAGCTCCCAGAATTGGCCTCCAAAGTTTGCTTCCTCAATGGCTTCCCTGCATAAAAATGACTTAGGATTTGTATTTATTCATCATTCTATTGTTTCTGAACCTCCCAAGGCTGCCAAGAACCTCTATTTTTTATAATATTTGAGTTAAGAATCAAATCTCAACTTTTCCCCAAGATCTGGCCTCTTTTTGGGCTCCAAATCCCCCAAAAAAGGCCAAAATCCATTGAAAATCAGGCTGAAAATCATAAAAAAATCATATATTATAGTTTAAAACCCACTCCTTACAAACATTTTGCACACAACCCCCTTTCTATAGGATCCTTCTCATATGGAGCGTTCCATATGGCTAAGCGCTAAGTGTTGGCTCTCTAACCTCTGGTCTAGCCCTCTTTCCAGGTCGTATGGAATACCATATGGCCTCAGACTAGTACCAAGTGTCATCCCATTCAGGCTCTACTCCTAGTCATAGCTCCCTGGTCATGGACTAGCCCCAGCCCGACCGGGGCTTATCCCCAAACCTTTGACAACATTCAATTTAAATGCAAATTCTTCCACATGTATAACAAGCATGTGTAGCTCGGGTAGTTGGCGCTTGTTCCGAAGTCTTGGGCTATGGAGGAGGTCGAGTGTTCGATTTCTACGGAGGGAATTCGATTTCTACGGAGGGAATTTTTTTTTTTGAACTGGCCCACATTGGCCATATCCGGGGTACCATGTGGCACCCTATGATTGGGCCATGTGTTGCCTCTGGATTGGCCACCATACACATAGTCAACTGCCCAATGGATCACCACATCAACCTTCCAATGCATTTGACGACTCAGTGTCATATGACACGTGTCAACCTGTCATCCTACCATGTCAGTACCATACCTACCACATATCATTATTTCACTGGTTCCACGTCATCTCAATACAACCACGTGTTGTAGCCTGAGCCTGCCACATGTCAGCATCCTTACAGTGCCACGTGTCAAAATTTGTACTGTGCCAACTCATCCTGAAAATACCAAAAATGAGTGACACATGTCACCTCCTTGTGTTGACACATGTCCCTGCTGAACTAATCATGACGTAATGCTGACATCACTACCATATCATGCTAACATATTGATGATGTCAGCAGTATGACCTGTTGACAGTTGATTTTGAATTTTTTTGCTTGTTTGGGAAATTGATCATAACATGATAACTTTCACATACGATGTCCATTTTTGAAAAAGAATACATGGATGGAATCAATGCGATGATCCTGATGAAATGACGCTAGTTTCATTTGATTTCGATAAATTTTATTTTTAGGCCTTCTTGGATCCATTTTGGATCACCACAAGGTGTCCATGCTAGGTGAGAACTACACCCACAACATAGTCTGAAGCATCTGTCTCAATCTCAAAAGGTTGGTGCAGGTTGGGTGATGAGAGTACTAAGGATGAGTACATGAGTTGCTTCAAATCATCGAACAATTTCTTTTGTGACTGGCCCCACACAAATTTCTCCTTGCCACCACCCTTGGTCACTTGGCTAAGGGCCTATGCAATGTGGGAGAATCCCAACATGAACCTGCGATAGAAATTGGCAAGGCCTAAGAATCTCCAAAGCTCAGTGAGTGTGGTCAAGGCTGACCATTCATGGATGACCTGGATCTTGGCTAGATCCACATGCACACCATGCTCATCAACAATGTATCCTAGGTATTGGACCATGTTCATGTCTAAGGAGTATTTTTGCAAATTTTCATATAGATTATGTTGCCGCAGAGTCTGCAAAACTTGTTGAATATGATACAAGTGTTCCTCCCAACTCTTGTTGAAGACGAGGATGTTATACAAATAGACCACAAAAAAAGAACTAGTGAAAGGCTGCAAGATATCATCCATCATCCTCATGAAAGTTGTTGGGGAATTCTTCAAGCCAAAGGGCATGGCCAGTCATTCAAAAAGACCTTCTTTGGACTTGAAGGCTATCTTCCATACATCGGTCTTCTCTATTGGGACTTGATGGTAACTAGACTTTAGATCAATCTTGCTGAAGTATTTGGCTCCCTTGAGCTGGTTAAGGAGATCATCAATTTGGGGAATTGGGTACCGATTCCTAATTGTGATTTTATTTAGGGCCCTATAATCAATGCATAGCTTCCAGGTCCCATATTTCTTCTGCACAAGCACAATTGGACTTCCACAAGGTGATGATATTGGTTGGATGTGCCCCTTTTTGAGCAAATCTTGGATCTGGCACTTGATTTCCTCATTTTATGATAGAGAGCAATGATAGACTAACCCATTGTGTAGTGGTGCGTTGGGGGTCAAATCAATTGAGTGCTTGGACTAACAATGTAGAGGTACCACAGTGGGTGAGGAGAAGATGTCTTTGTATTCTTCCACGACCTTATCCACTTACTTTTGTTGTGTGGAGAGACCTGCAGTAGAGGCCATGGATGTGGCTGCAACCTTCCACTCACTTTGAGCATGAATATTGAAGAAGACAAACTTCCTGGTTTGAGAGATGAACTTCCTACATTACTTGGAAGAGATCAAGTAAATGGCAGTAGATGGGACTACCTTGGGTGTCCTATACAATTTCATGTCCAAAGTAATAATAACACTATGAGGTCTAGACTCATATACAACATGACATTTCCATAAATAATTTTGGCCCAAAATAACATCACAAACTTCAAGGGGGAAACATCACACAATACCTCATCTTTGAAGGGCTTGATGTTGTAGGCCAAGAGACATAGTTGGCTAATGCAGAGATCACTCCCTTGGTGGAGCCATATGATGGTGTATGGTTGTGGGTGTTGTGTTGTTAGAAGATCCAACTTCTTGATGACCTCCATTGAGATGAGGTTCTTCTGGCTACTACTATCAACAATGAAGTGCAGGAGAGCAATCTTCACCCACATCTGTGAATGAAAGAGGAGCTCACCTTCCTCTAGTTCATTAGGTTCACCAAGCTAGACATTGTTGGTAACAACAATGGCATTGGGTTTTGCATCAATGATCCATCTCCCTTTTTCTGGTTTGGACTCAGAGTTTGAGCTCACATATGATTCAGAGGCTTTCACGTTGGCCACCAATGACTACTTTGAGCGACATTCAACGGTGTTATTCCAGGGGCTCTTATGGAACTCACACCATTTCCTAGTGTGTTTCTTGGTCTTCCCATTCTCCTTATTTGTTTATGGTTTAGACTGGTTGTCTTGAGGCTATCCATCCTTGCTTTGCCCTTTGTTCTGCAGGTTGGGGCTTCCTTTTCCCTTCTTCTACTGTGAAGGGTTTGCAGACCCAAACTATCACGTCTTTTGTTTAATCTTCTACTCAATTTTGATAGCATATCGATAGGTCACACCCAAGGAAAAGATGTACATAAACTCCATTTATGTCTAGATGTATCTATGCAGACCATCACGGTAATTGATCACCAAATGTCACATAGAGTCTTTGACACCTAGATTGGTTTGTAAGGTATGGAAGACATTGGTGAACTCTGGCACTATTTGGTCCCTTTCATGTTGCAGTGTGGTCCATATTGTATATAAGTCATCATAACATCCAACCGTGTAGTATTGTTCCTTAATAACATCCATGAAATAACCCCAAGTGGGTGGGACTACAAATAATGTAGATCACTCTATTTCCTTTTTCTCACAAAAATTCTCCCACCAATCTTTGACATGGGGGACAGCCTTAAGGAGTGCAAATGTAATATTTTATCTATCGAAAAAGTTATGGACACAAAAATACCCATCTAGAAGGTTTAACCATTTTTCTACAACATCCGCATCTATTTTAACTTCAAATATAGGAATATCAAATTTGATATGTACCTTGAAGGGGGCGACGCCTCCGCTCGAGGAAGATACATTGCTTGTTGGGAGTCACTAAAGGATTTACGCAAAATTATCCATCATCTCATTTCTTTGTTGTGAGAGGGATTCCTTGAGAAATAATTTAAAGGGATCTCATGCCCCATGGTCTTTCTTTTCTTCCCCCATGGGCGTCCATTGGGTTCGGTGAGGTCGATCTTGAAAAGGCTCAACTGGTTCGAGTCCCAATTGCTTATACCTTGACCTCGTTGGGGACATGCACATAGAAAAAAATGAAGAACAAAATGCTATGATACCACTCATCTGGATTTATGAGTGGAACAAAATGAACATAGATCTATAACATTAAAACATATATACAAATAAAAATGACAGAGATATAGTGAAACTTAACTTCTATTCAATAAATAAATCTGCTGAAACTGTAAAATGCAGAACGAAACAATCTTGCTCGAATGGTGGTAGAAAATATTTGAGAAGAGATGTGGTGGCTACACACATTCTCTTTAGCACATTAAAATGAGGCCTCCAAGAATTTTTAACATCAAGAAGTAATCAGAAAACCCTAGACATCCAAAAACCTAATGAAGCACCAAAATTCATGTGGGCCTCGATGGGGTAAGTTGGTACATCAACTTCCCAAGGTTGTAACTTTTTCATACAAACTTTGTTTTAGGTGCACGATAGCCCATTGGAAAGGTCTATCCGAGGAATACACATTATTCTAACACACTTTGATGTACTCTACAGTGTGATTGTGGAGGGCCCAAAAAACTTTGTTTAGGGCCTCAAAATGATCCCATAAGTTTAGGACCCAAAAAGATAGAAAAAAACTACTAAGATGAAAACTGTATGTGAGCTAGTTGGAAGACGTGGTGGCCATAGATATCCACCTGGATCAGAATGTGTTTGAATGCATATATATTTAAAGGAAAATAAAGGTCTATACTCCAAAGAAACAAGTGGCCCTATGAAGAGAAGATGTTTGGCAAATAATCTCCATGTGGGTGGCATAGCCATTTTTAAGTTGGAACTCACATGCCTGGCCCTAATTTTGTAGGATTAATAAAGAGTGGTGGCCCCAAATCTCAAGTTAATAAATATTTTGGTTAAATAACCTGTGGGAAATTGAAGTTTCTCATTTATTTCCTCAAATATTCTTTCCTAACCAAATGTTGGGCATGTTTTTCCCCAGTAGCATATAAGTATGAGATATTTCTCTTTTACATGAGAGTTCTTTTTCATTTGAGAGTTTAATTTTTTAGCAACCAAAGAGGATGAAATAGAGGCAAAGGCTATCGAAAATTGAATATTTTCATGGAGTATCACATTTTTGTGGAAACAAATAGCATTCTCCTCCTTCCACTTCTCATCTATTTCATTCTCATTATCATTGTAAGCATTTTCTGAGTAACAAGATTTGTAGAGGGAAGAAAGAAGGCCTAGGATAGTGATTTTGTAATCCCAACCCCTAGTGCAATTTTTTTTTAAATAAATTGGTTGTTTTATATCTATGACTTTATAGTCTTGAACAATGGAACTATTGCTTGGTAAACAAAATATTAGGTTTAATGTGAAATCATGATTGAGGTTGTTGCCACAAGTCCATAATAAATTCAAGCAAGTTATGTTGGGGTTTCCTCTCCATTTTCTATCTTACATGATGTTGAATAAACTAATTGATCTATTCTTTTCTTGCCCATTGAATTTTTTCCTAATAAATATGTGCTAGGAAAGTAGTTCTTCCTCTCCCTCTGCTCATATTTGTTCTCTTTTCTAGGTTATTTTCCAAGCCAAACTAGATTATGGTGCCTATGTTTAGAAGATCGTTATTATGGCTGAATCTTGTTAAACTTCCTTATTCGTTGGCCCTTTTATGAATTACCTCCAAGTTATAAGTCAACATCTTATTATTGCTCTAAATCAATAGTAGAGATTGAATCCATGCACCCGTTTTCTCTGTTATAAATCCAATCTAATATTCATTTGTTTAAATAAGTTATCCTTGGGTGACAAACAAAGACTCTTTACTTAGGAAATATTGAGGTTACCCTACCTTTGGCCCAAGAATTATCCTGAATTCCTAGAGTCATGCAATAATGTGCATCCTACACATTATTCCCTAGAAATTGGCCCTTACATGAGAGATAAGGGACAACCCGGGGGACAAAAAATAACTTAACAATTGTGTAAATGCAAATAATTAATTAACCTTGTTGCCTTCAATTCATCAAAATAAGAATACAATATTTTAAAAATTTGAGAAATTGTTATTAATAGACAAGCTTATGAAAATAACAAATCCCTATGTAAATCATTTACCTCGTTACAAAGTGAATATATTAATGAATTAGAGAATATTAATAAGTCAAAGGATAATACATTCTATAAGAATTGTTTGAAAACTAAATACTAGCCATCCAAAAATTCATTAACAATCTAGGTGACATGGTCAAGGGTAATTTAAAGTTACAAAAATTGACGTTTCATCCAACTAACACAAAATTATTCAATTATTGACACCCTTTTTCCCTTCATTCACTTCATGGGAATTTATTTACTTTTTATGCCTAGATATTATGCCTAGATATGAAGGTGAAAACTCTCCAATTGATGTTTCCTAAGTGGACATTCAACCAAACCCTGAAGTGATAAGTAGTTCAGGTCTATTAGGATATTTAGACACTTAGGAGTTAGTTAAGATCAATTTGGTCTAATGTTTTCTAGGCATAGAGTGATCTGACGATTCATATACTCCTTGATCTTAATGACTACATTGATTTGTGTCTTAACACCCATTTGGTCCATGATCCCTATTTAAAGAGCATGGAGGGTCATTTGTTGATGAACAATTGTGAGTAACTCTATTGTAAATTACTTTTCTTTTGCATTAATATTTTACCTCAAGTGGCTACGTTGGTTGGGTCTGTAGACTGTTTCCGTCTTCAAGGGTTTTAACCATGTAAAAATATCAGTGTGTTGATATTTTCTCTGATCAAGTTGTAGACATTTTCACAAAGTCTCTTATAGAAGCGAAGTTTTCCAAAATTTGATTTATGTTAGGATTTCAAGAAATTGTCATTAAGGGGGGATAGGTTATAATGCCTCATTTCTTCTCTTAGTGTTTCACCTTTGTAAATCCTTCAATTCTATCCAAATTTATTTTTAAGAGGGTATGTTAGGATATTTATACACTTAGGAGTTAGTTAAGATCAACTTGGTGTAATGTATCTTTAGGCAAACGTGTGTTTCTTTAGTATGAATTAGTATGCATTTTTAGTTATGTAATTTGACATCCATGATATGTTATAGACATAGAATGATCCAATGACTCATATTCTTCTTGATCTTAATGGCTGCATTGATCATGGTTTGGCACTTGAATGGTTGATGATCTCTATTTAAAGATCATAGAGGGTCGTTCACTTATGATTGATTGTGAGAAACTCTTTTGTAAAATAATTTTCTTTTTCTTTAATGTATTGTCTCAAGTGGCCACGTTGGTTGGGGACATGGACTGTTTCCATCTTTTAGGTTCTTAACCACGTAAAAATATCAATGTGTTGATCATTGATATGGTTGTGTGAGTCGTTACTGAAGGTGTTTGTCCTATGTGGGAATATTTTTTTTTGTCAAACAATGTCGTCTCCCTTCCTTTACCCCACAATTTGACTTTGCAATCAACTTAAAGCAACCATGGTCCACAATTATTGTGTCATGTCAAACTAGAATCTATGTAACAATGATTTTGTATAGATATGGCCACATTAAGGAAAGTCGTAGTCTAAACACACTACAAATTGGTCCTTTTTTGGTGGCTTAAAATAACAGGAAGGGAAACCAACATTTTTGGCCTAAAATCTTGTAAGAATAATCTTTGATTGATGGAATCACATATATTAGATGTTAACATTACAAATTATTGTTTCAATAGGGGTATTAAGAGATTTTAAATCCATTTTTGGATTGAAAATAATGATTTAATCAAATTCAAAATTGCAATTTTGGCAAAGATTTCCTATCAAGATTTTAATGATGGAAAACTGAAAAAAAATGTTAAAAATGTAGAATGTTTAGCTTTAGTCTTAAGAAAATTCCTTCAACATAAATATGTTTCTTATTATAAAATATGTAGAAAATGGAAAAAAAAAAGTGCCTCCAAATTGATTAGTAAAAAGAGGTTAACTTCATGGATTCATTTTTCTTTAGTTTATATCAATGAAAGTGATTATTAACTTATCTTATATGTTGCATCTATTTATAAAATGACATTAAAAAAACATTTAATTGGATTTATTTATTTATTTATATGATACACCTTATTCATATTAAATAATAGTAAACATAAATGAAATATAATAATAATCCAAGTCAACAAATAAAGCATAATTTAAATGTAAATGTGTTATCATTTTATATTTATGTAAAAAATATTTACACTTAATAATCCTAACAAGGTGAGAAAACAAATGGAGAAAACGAAGGAAAAAACAGAGATCTTAGTAGGGTTAAAGAGTGAGATGGTGTTGTGTAAGGGAAGGATGGGGTTTGGTACTATAGTGGATATAGAGATCATGGAAGCACCTTCAATTGATGATATATTGTCTATTCATTCTAGCAATATGAAGGGTGTATTGTCAAGAAAATATATCAAATCAAAGGAGATGGGCGTCGAAGGAGAGGAGGGATCAACATGAAAAGAGGGTGTAGGAAAGGAGGGATAGGAATAGAAGGTACAATAGGAAGAGGTCATGAAAACATTGAGGGTATGGTCAAAACCCTAGATCTGACTAGTTAAGACAAGAAGCACTTTGGGGTCTACCTGGTGAAAGTAACAAAAAATACAAAATATGAAGTTATCTTTGCCAAAGTATCCAGTTATATACAATACATGAAATATCATGAAGTGATCGGAAAATTTATGGGGATTTGGCCCTTAGAGAAATCCCTAATATGGTGGATTAAGTCCAAATGGAAATAAAAAATATTAGTAGACATAAAACTTGAATCCAAATGATTATTCACAGTGATATTCATAAGCCTTGATGATAGGGAGTGTATCTTCGAATATGGTACATATTTATTCAACTTAGTAGGCCCTCCCCTACAATTTTCAGAAATAAGTTTAGTCTAACAAAGGAAGACTTCATAGAAACTCTATTTTGGATCCACTTGCACTCTCTTCCATAAGAGTTATGGGATGCAGAAACCTTGGTTGTAATAGGGAACATGCTTTGCAACTACATAAAAAATATCAAAATCACAAGGATAGGTAAGTACATTGCTTATGCTAGAATCTCTGTCTACATGAATGTATCTGGTGTCCTTCCCAAATCCAATTGTATAGACTTTCAGGATTAGGAATGGAACCAAATCTTAGACTATGAACACATACACTTTAGATGTAGAAAATTTCATTAACATAAACACTTGCTTGGGTATTTTCCACTTAATTCTATAACCAATACCAAAATGCAAGAAAATAAAGTAGACATGGAGGGTTTTGTCAAAGTTCCTAGCAAAATAAAATCACATAAAAAAACTCCTAGGAAACTACCTCAACTCCTAAGGTTTCCAACAATTTCCAATCACTAGCCCCTAAAAAGAAGACCTAAAGAAGAATCTGGGGGATGCATCTAAAAATGATCAACCAACCCATAGCCACCATGGAGGATACAAAATGAAGAAAAATGGACCCAACATGCTAGATAAAAGAGAAGGAATCTCATAACTAAGGAAAATAAAATATTATCCAAGATGATATAGAAATGGATTCATATTAAGGAGACAAAAACAACTCAAAGGAAGAGGAGGTGGACACGATATAAGATACTAACATGCAATAAGTGGATCTACCTACCCTCATTGAAATTTATTGTGAACAATGTCTAACCAAACTTCCAAAAGGAGACTTGCAACTCCTACAAAAGGAGATAATAAAGAGAAAGACCAAAGTAATAACTAATTCCAATAGTCAAGGGAAAGCATTTGGTTTAGGTATCTAAACTAATCCACTAAAACCCACCAATAATTAAGGGGGAGAGGATAATAAAAGAGGATCATGTGAGCCCTATTTATTTTCTTAAGATACTC
>CBVK0102260881.1:0-11793 GCA_900067695.1 Picea abies | reverse complement strand
AGGGAAAGATCTGGGGCCAAATGGTTGGCCCATACAATTCTACTAAGGATTTTATGAACTCATTAAGGAATATTTGGTAAGGGTGGTAGAAAAATCTAGGGTTTCTAGGAGAGTTATAGGGGCTCTAAATACTACCTTTCTAACATTGATTGCAAAAAAGGATAATCTTGAAAATTTTGAACAGTCCAAACCTATATCATTACTCAACTCAATCTACAAAATTATATCTAAGGTGATAGTAAGGAGAATCAAACCAGTTTTGTTATAAGTCATTTCCAAAGAGCAATTTGGTTTCCTAAGTAGGAAAAAAACACACAATGCATTTGGATGAGATCAAGAAGGATTGCATACTATTAATATAAGAAATATGACATCTTTTGTCATAAAGCTTGACCTATCAAAAGCATATGACATGGTTTCTTGGCTATATTTAATACTAATATTTATCTATGTGGGGTTTAATTTACCTTTAGTCAATTGGATTGAGGGATGTTAGTTTTGTCTCCTTTTCAGTACTAGTTAATGGATTTGTCTTCCCTTTCTTCGCCCCTACAAGAGGGCTTAAACATGGATCCCAATTACCCCCCTCATGTTCTGACTATTAGTAGAAGGCCTAAGTAGATATTTAGCAGCCTTAAGAGAAATTGGTTCATTAAAAGGAATCAAAATGGGAAGGAAACACGTTCTTGCTCATTTACTTTTTGTTGATGGCATTCTTCGTTTTGGCAATGACATTGTATGAGATGTAAATAGATACAAAAATGCCCTATATATATACAAAAAGCTATTGGGGTGGAGATAAATATACAAAAGTCCTCCATTTCTTTCAATAGCATTTTGCTTAGATTGAAAAGACTATTAACGGACATCTTGCCATACCCATCAATTCCTTTTAATGAGGGGTTAAAGTATGTAAGATTCACCTTAAAAGAAAATGACTATGAATATTGAGGTTCAATATGGTTGCATACAAAGGTCGATAAAATAGTTTCTATTTGGTGCAATTGTTGTGTTCTTAAACACAACATTTTTGAAGGTGAGTAAATCTATGTTTATGAGCTAATTTGTAATCAAGCTCATAACTTTACAATGATTTTGTACAAGACCATTTACGTTAAATAAAGTCACTTATTATGTGAGCATTGAATAAATGATCAGTAATAGGATTAGAGATGTTTTTGAGGAACAAAGCTTATTTAAGAAGGAGGGCATGGTGTTTACCTATTCACAACATATTTTGTACATGAGTTTTTTTGTCCTAATCTCATTAATGCCCCATCACTAAATAGTTTTCGTTACTCATATAAATGAGTTATCACTAAGTTAGTGGATATGAATTAGTTATGTGCACTAATAATACACCACTATCAATACAAACATTTTTGTCTATTAAGTATTATTACATGGAGATGTCTTCCTCCATACTTTAGGATTTGCAGGTGCAATCTAACCTTGGGTGTGTAAGTTCCCCCCAACCCTTTGTTTCGTTCTCTTGTTTAAATCAATTTGTTGCTTATTATTGTTGAGGTTGTTCCATTTTGAGCATCAAGGCACTTAAAGTTGGTATAACAACAAGGTGGTTATCACTTCCATTTTATTGTCGACAAAAGAAAAGAAAATAAAACGTCGGTTTTGAATCTTTATGGTAGTGAAAGGCTTTGGTGTTGCAAAGGCCATAACTTTCTATTGGAGGGTCAAATTTCAACAATCCTTTTTTGTTGGTAACTAGACTCAAAGGCACTTCTAATGAACATTCATTCATAGAGTTTGAACGAATATAAAGGGATATACAATTTCCACAACTCACCCTTTCAGAGCAACCAAAAAATGCAATCCATTTAGGTATGTTTCATTCAACAAGGAAAAACTTTCAGCTCAAATATGTTATTGGAGTGTTGTGTTTTTGGTTGGAAAGTATATTCATGGGGTTTTTAAATGCAAGGGTATAGATTAGATTTCATGAAACATAGAAAAGATTATATTCTTTGCAATCAATTGTTCATTTTCAACCTCAAAACCCTAGCTAGAAAGGGGAAATCATCACATCTTTCATCTAAGTAAGAAAGTGCTACATCGTTTTTTTTCTCTTACTTTTTTTTATAGATATTATCAAATTTGATATTCAGAATTGCAATTTTTCTCCCATTTTTTGTATTAAACTATCTTTTGAAAAAATATTGAAAAAAAAAGAGTAGGGTGTGTTCAAATAAGGCTAGGATGGAAATGTTGGAGAACATTATGAATGCATGTGATAAAATTATCATTTCGATCTCTATAGGAAGATAATATATGAAAGAAATAAACGAATGGTTGGATCTAGAAGATGCTTTCAAAGAATGGTATTTAGATATATTCCAACTATGCAACAACAACCTCTTTGGTCTTCTCTTTGTAGAATAATCTAGGCCCATATATGATACATATCTACATGAAAAGGGATTAGAAGAGGTCGAAAGGATCACCAAACTTCTCTTCCATGGAGATCTTCTCCCTATGATAAATTTTGTGGTGAGCATAATTTACTAATTGAAAAGGAAGCAAAAGTGGTTGAGATAACTCATGAGTAGACAATGGAAAATATATTTCCAATTGAATGTTCTCTATTGAAAATGATTTATTTAGCTTCTCAACCATCATTTTACATAATTATTCGTGTCAGTTTCAATTATATGATTCATGGTGTCTTGGTTGAACCATGTTTGGACCCATATAACCTTATATAATATATTCAATACAATACAATTAATAAGTTCATGAAGTTCATCAAAGAAGCATATTCTCAGAGCTTCTATCCATTCAAGCACATGCATTTGATAGTATTCAAGCAAAGGTCAAAGAAGTGCAAGAAGAAGAAGATAGATGGTCAAGTTACATTTTGGTCTTCAAGTTTTGGGGATAAAGCTTCCAAAGGTGGAGGGCATGTTGTGTACTTAAACACAACCTTTTTGTAGGTGGATAAATTTATCTTTATGAGTTATTTTGTAATTAAAAATATAGTTTTGTAATTTGTTTGTAGAAGGCCACTTATGTTAAATAATAACACTTATATGCAAGTATTGAATACATGATAAGTAATAGGATTAGAGATAGCTTTGGGGGGCAAAGATTATTTAGGAGGGAGGGCATGTTGCATACCTATGCACAATATATATTGTACATGAGTTATTTTGTTCTAAGCTCATTAATGCTCCATCACTAAATTAGTTTTGATTATTCATATTAACAAGTTATCACTAAGTTAATGGATGGGAATTAGTTGTGTGCATTAATGACACACCATTATATTACTAGAGGGGTGTTATTATGACAATTATATTAAAAGGGCCTCCCCCCTCATTTGTAATTAATAAATCCTACTCTCATTATAAACATATTACTTTATTGAGTATTATTATATGGAGATGCCTTCCTCCATACTTTAGGATTTGAATGCTCAATCCAACTCTAGGTGTGGAGGTGCCCCCAACACTTTGTTTATTTCTCTTGTTTACTTCAATTGGTTTCTTATTTTTTTCATTGGAATACAATTTGTCCCACCATCAAGCCCGTAAGAAAGAATGAGATTGTTGGTACCTTATCAACCCCAACAACAATTGGCTCGTGAAGATCCCCAATTAATAATCAACTCACTAAGAGAAAACATGTCACAAGTGGGATTTGAGTCCAGGTGGAGAGGATAACATTATTCCTCTCAACCACCCAAGCTAAACCTAATTGACTCAAATTGTTGCTTATTACCATTAAAGTTAAATCCACTTTGACCATAATGACATTTTAGTAATAAATGACTCTGTTTAGGGGGTAGACTTACTCTCATAAACTCTATCTTGAAAGCTCTGTTTAGGGGGTAGACTTACTCTCATAAACTCTATCTTGAAAGCTCTAATAGTTTATTGACATGTTATGGTTCATATTCCTATTGGATTCATAAGAAGATTATAGAGAAATGTTTGAACTTCCTATGGAAAGGGGTAAAGGAGAAAGATAAAATAACTATGGTGAAATGGAAAATATTATCAAAGTCAAAAGTCCTTGGAAAATGGAAAATTAAAAACATTTTAGGTTTTTGGTCGATCCCTATATGCCAAAGTCTTTGGAGGGTAATTAGTGGCAATGGTCTTTGGAAACAAATTATAAGGAAAAAGTACATTGAACCCCTTAACATTAAAGAATGGATAAGGAAGTCCCAAAAAAAAACTCATTAGAAATCATCTGTTATTTGAAAAACCTTAGAAAAACCTTAGTGTTGTCTTTTCTCATCTTGTGGTCTTAGTTAGCCTAGGGGTTAAAGGGTGGAGCAAAGTAAGATTAGGGAAGGATCCCTATATTGGATGTAATTGAAACTATAAATTATTTGATGGATTGGTAAATTCACTACAAAATAAAAATATACTTTTATTAAGAGATGTTTCACATCCAATTCGTAGAACAATTTAGAAGGAATGTTGCAAGAATGTTGAGGATATGGGTCTACGTCATCAACATGCAATATGTTGAGGATATGGGTCTACGTCATCAACATGCAATGGAATGGGAGAACTACTTACAACAACTATTGGTTGGCAAAATAAAAGTGGGCATGGAAGAATATGAACTCACGTAGTCGAAAAATATCATTGATGGTTCCTATACAAATTAAGTTCGGATATTCATAATTACAAATTAAGTTCGAATATTCATAATTATTTGTAGGAAATTCAATTCAAGTTCCGAGTGGTGATGGGCTTCTATTTGGAAATGAAAGGGACAATTAAGAAATTGAGTTCTTTTTCTAGTTCAAACTTTCTAGAAAAGTGTTTATATGGGGCACTTTTGAAAAGAGGTCATGGCAGAGCTCGAGAATTTTTTTAATGTGTCAAGAAGCGAGGGAAACATACATAATTTATTGGTTAATTGTCACTCCACTAGGGAAGTATGGGATGTAGTAAATACTTTACTTAGGGAAAGGGATAGTGGGTTGGAAGCACATTAGATCTCGCATTTAAAGGCTATCTCGAGGATGCATCAATCGTATATAAAAGTCTACCCAACTCGATAAGTTAGATGATTTGAAAAACTTAGAATGTGATATTTTAATAAGCAACTATTTCTCCTATTCTGGTTTTCTTTTGGATCACATATTGTGTTGAAATTATTAGAGACTAATCAAAACCAAACCAATTGGATAGATTGGTATATTATTAGTTAACGAGATGAGTGCATGGGGATTTATTTGACAAAGCCTCTCAAGGCAATCTAGGTCCATGTGGTATTAGGGGTGCTCTATATTTGTCCACCACTCATTTTTTCCTCTTCTCACTTGATTTGGTGTTGGGAAAAAAATTGGGCAGAGATGTATGCCCAGACCATTCTTCTTAAATTGGGAACTAAAAAGGATTTTGAAACTATACAATTTATGGAGACTTAAAGCTAATCGTTGATTAGTTAATATATAACTTTTCTTTTCAAAATATGGGCATCTAACCTCTAATGGATTGAGTTTATACTTGGTGGGACATATTATAATTTGTTTATTTTAAGTATGTATTTTGTGAACACAACATGATTATAGATAAATAGTCAAAGGATGTAGTGCAATCACAAAGAGATTTGTTGAAACTATTTGAACACAAGGATGGAATTATCACAGAACATCCTCCTCGTATCTACTTGTGAGGATTTTACATAATTAAAGCTGATGTTACAAGACTATTGCCAACATTCAGATAATGTCTACAATTTTAAGTTTTTGGAAGATAACCAATCACTAGAAATGTAATGTTTGTAATTTGACTATGTTCATTGAAAATCTAGTTCATGGGTGGTCTCTGTTGGTTAAATAAAGACTATTAGTACTTGAGCCTTCTATGATCAATTTTGATGTTTTTTTTGTAAGCGAAAGTACTTGTATATTAATAGTATACAAAAATGGTATAATAAGCCATATCTAATGCCCACCAAAATGGAAACCAAGCATCAAACAAGAAGCACAATTAAGCAACCATATGTCTTCAATATCTATATAAAAGTTTATAACAACACTAGTATATCTATAGAGCATGTACATAAAAATAGTACTGAAAACTTAACTAACTAGCCAAAAACCAAAAAGTAGCCAAATCCATGGGACTAACTAAGAGGTGGCTTGGTTGGGCTTGCATGACTAAAAGTCTCATGCATCTTGGCCTTGCCTTTGATGTCCCTCTCAATGTCTTCCTCAAGCAAAATCAGATTAGAACTAGTTTCTGGTGAGCCTGGAGATCCTGCCACCTCTACATAATCCTTCTCATCATCCGAGTCCTAGTTGGTGACCTTAAAATTGATGTCGAAGGAAACTTTGCATAGGACAATAAATTTTGCTTCTAATATGTGATTCTGATCCAAAGTCTCCTCCTATTTGTCTTGATTAGCATGAGCATATTTTAGGGACAAAGTTGTGATGGTTTTATACATCCAATATAACTCCATGGCTCTAAAGACCTTTATATTTCTAGATATGGAAAATATGGTGTACATTATCCATTCTTGGAACTCCTTTTTAACCTATCATTTGGAGGTTCGAGCTCTTAGTTGCCTTGCTTCAGTCATAAATTTGTCCAATTTCTCTTGCATCTATGGTAGGGTGCTAGAGTGGAAGAATTTTCTAGTTTGCATAGTGGCTTGTTCTACACTGTGACACAAGCATGACCAGGAGTGCGCTAGGGGGTGAAGGCTCAGAAGCTCCCCACTTTCTAGCACCACACATGCTAGGCACGGGGCTATTTGTTTCCATCTGGAAACTTGTGATACGAGAGGGGAAGAACTCAAATAAAGTCAAATTGACGAGGACCAGGTCTGAACCATAGCCGGGCAAGATGCCCCATCTTTCGAACAATGACCAAGGCCAATCAAGATCAAATAGGGGAATATTACACCATGTTCCTAATTCTGGCATTAAGGATGATGCACAAGGCCAACAGATGAACAAACTTTTCCCACCAAAACAAACCAACGAGCCAGATGAAGGAAGCCCCATTCCCGAGAGATAGAAGAACCAACCTCAGAAATGGAGAAATAGAGAAAAACCAGCATGTGTCATTCCATTGAAAACCTTATTTCGCCAAGAACATAGTCTCACACGGAGAATATTTCATAACCTCAACCTTAGGAAAATAAAGTAGCAAGACCAAGCCACCATAATTAAAGCTCGGGAGTGCACCTTCAACCGTTATCCACCCAGTTCGTCTCGTGAGAGTGTCCATGCAAAATAACTAGGGTGCTAAATTACTTACCATTATTACCAGAAGAGAGCCACATAGTTGAGAGCTTCTACCAACGATCCTCGCTAATGCCATTAACCACATACTAGACTTGCATGCCCTAGAATGAGAACCTTTTTCCTTTACCCATAGTTGCTTCAAAGTCACACGCAATAACACGAAACCACCTATACTTACCACCCTCCGCCTTAACATATGAACAAGAGTGATGGGACACCTATTTGACAACTCTCCCATCACTTAATGCTTGCTTATAGACCATGATCAATCACCCCATCTGGGGGGTTGATGTCCACTGTGTTTATCTTAATGCATTTTTCTCACAACTTAGCTTGGTCTACAGAATAACAAGTAGAGGTGAGGTTATGCCATATTGATGCAACCCCCCAGTTGGCCAAGCAATCTGCCAACTCATTTGATTTTCTATAAACATGAGAGGTTTGGATTGTTCAGAATTGACTAAGTAGAGAGTTTGTCTGTGCTAGTCTTGAAGATAACCACCAGTTAGCTAAGATATTTTCTTGATTAGAGCCACATAGAAGCCTTGAGAGGGATATGATAATGATGGCAGACTCTCCGTCTACCACAAAGATATGATAGTTTAGGTCTATGGTTAACGTGAGCCACTTAATTAGACCATCTATCTCTACCACAATGTTGGTGCTCTTGCATAGATAACTAGCATATACAAATAAAATGTCACCCTTGTCATCTTTGAAAACTCCCCCTACTCCTGTGAGACCATGATCACCTTTGGTAGTTCCATCAAAGTTTAATTTGATGATTGTTGGTGGGGTTTTTTCCCATTTCTTTTGAGAGGTATTTTCTTTCCTCGTTGGATTATCCCTATCCTCTGGTCCCAATTTAAATTGCTAGACTTAGAGGATGATTTCTCTCTTCCTCGCACCACTTTTTCTTCCTTTGACCAAGGCTGGAAGTTGATGGATTCCTTAATTGATGCTTGGATGGTCATCCAGATATCATACTTGTCCGAAATTATTGTATGAATATTCATCTATTCCTTTCCTTCCAAGTCGACTAGAGAAGGTGGCCAGGTAAAATATGTTAGGCCTCGATGAGGATGATGTTGTTGAGGGGCCTTTGCTACCTATTCTCTATAGTGAGTTTGATATTGGTTATGCTTCTATCAGATAGTATGAAGATGGAAGCACCTATGTCCCACAACTGATTAGACTCAATGCAATTGTTGAACAAATATCATGTCATTTCCTCCTACTATCTACACATGTAGTATATTGATGGTCCTTCAAAACTCCTACTGGTGAGGCGATCCCAAGTAAGATTTTTCCTTCGAGCTAGAAGCCAGAGAAAGGAGGAATTTTTTTGCTAGAGTTCAGTGTTTCAAACTCTCTTCCAAACGATGTCTGAAATTAGGGAGGAATTATTGGTTTCCCATTCATAGGCTCCTTTTATGTTGAAATTTTCACTTCCTTGCACCCCCATCAAATTATGTCCAACCCCTCTTGATTACTTGTTTTCCTATTCCTTAAATATGAATTCATAAGTTTTATAATAATAAGAGAGAGATGAGAGGACCAAGAGTCTCTCGCAACCCACTTTTTGTTTTCTAAGGGACCTTCATCCTCCACCCATTGCCAGTATTGATTGACATATAACTAGCCATTTTCTTGAAGAATGTGCTTGGTTTGTTGGAGAAAGGGATTGAGTTCGAGTCTAGGTTCTTGTTGCCACGCGTCCTCCCAAAATAATGTTCATTCACATCATATAATTTCCCAAAAGAATGGATTTTGTTCCAAAACTCTATTCACCCTTGCATGATTTCAAATCATGGAGCATGAGCATACTTTATTGAGTCTAATGAGCTCTTCATTGGGGACTTCGTTGGCATACTTATCCTTCCATATCCTTCTCCACAACTCCCCTTTCTACTTAATCCACCTCCTCCAAGTCTTGGCTACAAAATACTTACTCGTAATCAGCGTATCCCTAAGACCCAACCCCCTACTCTTCTTAGGGATATATACAGTATCCCATGCCACTAGGACCCAATTACGATCTCTACTTAGTACCTCCCAAAGAAAATAATGTTGAAGGGACTTAATGACCTTTAGGATTTTTTTCAAGGCTGCAAGAATTAAAAATAGGTACGGGGGCATAGATTGTAGAACTGATTTGAGGAGAGTGATTACGCCTAGTAGATTAAGAGAGTGGAAGGTCTAGCTACTAAGTTTATCTTCCAACTTAGTAAGGAGGTCCTCCCAAGAGGAATTGTGGAGAGAATTGGAAAGGATGGGAGCCCCTAGATATTTGGTTGGAAGGGAGCTCCTTTGGAAACCCAACAAGTGGGAAATACTGAGAGACAATAAGAGGGGTATTAAGAAAGAAAATATGGGACTTGATGTGATTAATAGGAACCCTAGAGGCCATCATGAAAGTGTCTAGGACCTAATTTAAAGAATGAGCCTCGCGTACTATGGGTCTACCAGAGAGAAGGGTATCATCCACAAACAAGAGATGGGTTAGAGGATAGAGATCGGGATGAAAGCTAATAATTTTGAAATTGCACAATTAGACAATCGATTTCAATGATCTTCCAAGGGCCTCAGTTGCCAGAATGAATAGAAAAGGAGAGAGGGGGTCACCCTGTCAGATGCCTCGTGCGGGGGTAAAAGTGTTGGAGGGAGACCCATTGACAAGGAGGGAAAAGACATCTAAAGACACAAGATTCTTGACCAAGGACACCAAGCGGGGAAAAAACCAAAGACGAGGAGAAGCTATTCCAAGTAGCTTTGATTTATCCTATCGTAAGCCTTGGACATATCCAACTTTATTAGCATGCTAGGGGTTTTGGAAAGTTTTGGGGTGTGGATATTTTCATGGGAAACAATGATCTCGTTAAGAATATGGAATCTTTCCACGTACCCCCTGCTCCGAGGAGATAATTTTGTGGAGGATGGGATTGAGTCTATTTGTAATGATCTTCGAGATTACCTTATATATAACATTACATAAGGCTATGGGATTGAACTTATCAGTTGTTAGAAGGTTATGTTCCTTAGGGATGCAGGAAATAAAGGATGAATTGAAGGCATGTAGAATGTTACATGAAGTTCAATATTCCTCCCCTCCCTTCCATACATATTCACCTAAAATGGGCTAACAAGATCGCAAAAAATCCATTGTGAAGCCATCTGAACCTGGTGATTTTCCAAGGGCCATTGATTTAGCGATAAATGTCACTTCCTCAATGGATATGGGTCTCAGGAGACTTTTATTTTGTTTTGGTGAGACTGAAGCCAAGATTGAGGTTGGGATAGGGTTGATGGCCTCCTCCCTTTCTAGGATAAGTTCCACCAATATATGATTGAAGTGCCCCTTGAGGTCCTGCACTGTGTCCTCATGTCTTTTTAGTTTCTTTCTTGCCATAAAAGTTAGATTGGAGATGTGATTGTGGTTGTGTCTGTTTAGCATAGAGTTATGGAAAAAGTTGGAGTTTCTATATCCTTTTTTTAGCCATCGTATGCATGACTTTTGCTTCCATAGAATCTCCTTTTTTTTCTCTCTCAGATTTCAATTTCCCATTTGAGATGTTTCTTCTAGGCTTCTTGTTCCATTATTCTTCCATTAAGAATGATGATAGTGTGCAAGGCCTCCATTAGAAGAATAAGAAGCATGGAAACTAAAAGAAGAAAATAGCCTTTTTGTGGAGATATTGCCAATTCCCTCACGTGCCAAGACAATGACTTCCATTGCCCAATTATATATCAGTGGTTCTTGAACCTAACTCCTTAGCAGAATCTTAAGAACAAGATTTGGATGACTAACCTAGTGAAAGTTAGTTGCATTCCCAAAATTTTTGATTTCAGGGGGATAGTTTCCTGGTGTACCTGCTAATTTGATTCAAAAAGTAGAACGGTTCGAGTAGTAGTGGAAGAAAAGAGCCCAGTCCTACTAACTCCCAAAGTTTTCAAAAGGATACTTCGACTACCTGAATCCAACATAAGTCTCAAGCTTCCAAATGTTGATTCTTTCCTAGATTCCCAAGGGTGTGAGGTGAATTTGTTGAAGGGATTCATTTCTCCATCAACAAAAATTCTGGTTGATCTTTCAACCATTGATAAATATCTATTGGAGGAGATGTATTGAGATTTTTCGTGTCTCTTATACATCTCAAATTCCCAGGTCAGTTTTATATGTCTTGTAATTTTTGTTCCGAAGAAGAGATATGTTTGACTAGGCCGAGGTACTCTCGAATGAAATCTCCTACCAATTGGCCAATTATTTGGAAACACAAATATTTTTCATGACCACATATCTGGTCCTAGCAATTACTTATTGTAATGTGTTTGAAGGAATTCCCTTGAAGGGTAATTTAGATGTTGAAAGTGAACTTTTCCAATTCTGGTACCGAGTCCCTTGGAAGCATAAGACACCATTCCAATTTTATCTTATTCGGGATAATTTTCTTAAAGAGTTTAGATACATATTGATTGGAGAAACAGTAGATATGATAACTTAAGAGAAATGTAGTGTCCCCAAGGCCGAGCCCCGATGTAAACCATGATCTGAAAGA